>PVJS01063295.1:0-10524 GCA_004027185.1 Glis glis | reverse complement strand
CACACACACACACACACACACACACACACATACTGTAAAAGGGCATTAGGATCTGATGATGAGGTGACTTGTTATCTTACACCAGCAGGGGGCTCGCCTCTGGTCACCTTAGGAGGAACACAGACACACACTGACATAGACATAGACACACACACACGCGCACACACCCCACACACACTTCTTTCTGGTAAATTCCCTCTGGAGACTACTGCCCGTGACGATGCACTAGGTCCACCCCAGGACAAGAGCAGAAGGTGCACATCCACACTTAGGGACAAGGAGAACCACTTCCGCATTTCCTTCCCCCGCCCAGGCCAGTCAACCTTGAGAACACATTTCTCTCCCCAAAATCAGGACCTGGTTTTGGTTGTGTTTATTTATTTTTTTAAGGTAGCAAGGATTAAATGTCACCAGTTTGATCCAGTTTTGCTCCTGAAGTGAACTAACCACTAAATATCTACTTTGACAGAATAAATTAATTTTTAAATCTATTTTTTATTTTCTAATTATAATTTTTAAACACAGATTTGAGGAAATTAACATTTATGTGGACATTTGGTTTCTAGCCTAATGTGGCATAAAAATAAGTAACATAACGAGTGTTAAAAAAAATCAGGTTCATGATGCTTCTCACATCATCATCATTGTACTTAGATGTCACAACAGTATTATGTGCGATTATGTCAGATCCAGCCTTCTCCATCTCGGAGTGTTGGCAGGTAGGAGGGTTGTTGGCAAGAGGAGGGGTGTTAACCTCAGGATCCTGGAACCATTCCAAGGCTGGTAATTACATTCTGCCAGCCAAAATTCATCCCATAATTTTAATTGGATAAATCCTTCCTGGCCTAAGCTACAGCTATGCCTGTCAAACTGTTGCCACATTTCACCCCAGAGGTGTCTGTGTTTTAGTTGCAAGAATCAGTCCCTTTGAGGTTGGCTTATCAGTTGAAATCTTCAAAGTGCTTTGGGATCCTATGGAATTAAATACATATTTAGGTATTTCTTACACCAAATGTACATAGAAATGCAGGCGATATATACCTGTGTTGATGCCTAAGGACCAATACCCCATCTAATGTCAACATCCACTAATTTTCAGAGCTTTTAAACCAGATTGATATCCCTCACTTTCATCTTTCCTGTTGAAAGCTTTTATTTATTGCCTATCGCTTTAGCTTCCATTCCTAAAAATGTATTGCAGTGCGCAGTTTCCTTCTATGGTGGGACAAAGAATTGAAGCCCCTGTATTCCACTTTTCCAAACACTCCTAAGATGAGGCTACTTCCTAAAAAAAGACAGCATGGTAACATTGTCATATCCCTCCAAGAATAAAAAGAAAAAAAATGTGACCCCTAGGGGCATCTGGACTCTAGCTGTAGCAACTGCCAGGGGAGAGCTTCTTCCTGCAACCCCGAATCCTCTCCCACTGGGTGACTGGGCACTAAAGAGCACATTCTGGAGGCATCCTCTCTCACCTCACTCACTTCAAACACAAACGATTCCTAGTGGAGGGCAGCGTCTGCCCCTGCCTGAGGACTGTACACACGAGCTTTCTTCCCATGAGAAGTTTAGCTTGTTCTCTTCAAGAGTGGAAAGGTACCATTGGTGTCAGTTTAGCTCGGCCACGTGTAAATCCTGTCCCTGTCCATATGTCACGTCTATAATGTGTGCATTTCAAGTCTCTCATCTTTATTAAGTTTACCGTTCTTTGAAGGGGTGTTTCATACTTTTTGAGTTAATGAATTATACTGACTTCTCTTGCTAAGTCTGCCTTCTGGGCATTAGTGCTTTTGCTCATGGGTTAAGTACTTGAATAGAGAACAGCAAAAACTCCCAAGTTTTGGTTCTATCAATGGCAATGCTGCTCCCTCCCACTGGTTCTCTGTGAGACAAAGAGGACACTTTCCCCCGCTTTTTCTTGTGTGTGGGGGGAGGGGGTGGTAGTGGGGATTGAACCCAGGGGCATTCTACCTCTGACCTACACCCCCAGCCCTATTTTATTTTGAAACAGGATCTCACTAAGTTGCTAAAGGCCTCTCTAAATTGCTGAGGATGGCCTCAAACCTGCAATCCTCCTATCTCAGCCTCCCAAGTACTGGCATAACAGGCATGCACCATCATGCCCAGCTTCACCCCACTTTTGCACTTTTGCAAGTGGGAAGAACTTAGGTCTTGTAGGAGCCTTTCCTGTCCTAGGTGAGGTGAGGAGGATAAAAAGGAGCAGTGAAGCGCTCCGTGAGCCCAGAGCCAGGAGCTGGATGAGCAGGCCCAGGACGAGGTGAGATGACTGAGACACTCACCCTGCCCTGGGTGAAAATTTTAAGTGGGTGCCAAAAATCGTGGTGATGCAGTATTTTTTAAAAAATCAAAATTAATGCAAAATAAGAAATTTGTGGTAAACAAAAATTTAAACAGACAGTATCCTACCTGTGCTGGTCCCTCAACTCAGCCTCACCCTAATCCCAGACCCATGGTTATGCCCCTGTTTGTGCCATCGTAATTTGGATGGTAGAACTGAGCAGAAACTGAACCCCTCTGTCCTTCCTGCATCCTGTCTTCTGGACCCCCACATAGGCAACACAATTTGAAATGTCAAGGATAGAAATTTCCAAGTCAGTGGGAACATACAATTTATAATCTGTTGAAGAGTTGCTAGACTGCCGTATCCAGGAGAGGGTCATCTTATTTCAAATGAAGGCAAACCATCATTAGAACAAGCAGAAAAATCTACTTACCTAATGTATTTCAGTATATGGTAATGAGGATTTGAAAGTTCTTTTTAAAGAACATTTTAATACTATATATCCATTTTCATAGCCAAGCATTTATCAGAGTTCAAGAAACCCTAAGTAGAGAATTACCCTTTGAAAGACAGAAGTCTGTTTCCTTAATGTAACTTTTTCTTTGGAAATTGCACTTTCGCAATTTTTTTTTTTGCATTAAACCAGATTTCATTCTGCCTTCTTCCTTCCTCAGGGAACATGAGAAGATTTTATTTCTTCTTTCATTCAGTTGTCATTCTAGGACAAGTTAAGTGTTTTTAATTACTTGTGAGTTTTAAATTATTTGTATCATGTGATATTAAATATGTGTTCTATTAGTCATTAGCTAACAAGTGGGTTTCACAATTGCCATTTTTATTCTGGTGTGCTGGAAGCTGGGATATTAATTTATTTTAAATGAAGAAAAGGAATTTCATGTCCAGAAGGAAGTTATAGCAACTAACAGAAACATCTCCTTTGCCCAGATAGCTGGACCTTAATTATGTGAAATGATCTCTAGCCATTTCTGTTTTAATGATGGAGCAAGGGAAGTCCCACAAATTCTCCAGGTTTTTTTTTTCACCTTACTGTTCTGGAAATGTCTTTCCCTTTATACAACATGGTTTGGATTCTTCCTCTTTGATCTGCTGATCTCTTTATCATGAAAGACCAGTAGAGCATAATGTCAGCATAATTGAAATCACTGGTTATATATCTTCTTCATTCCCAGCTGGGATACATCATTTAAGTAGTCAAAAGCTAAACGCCTATCACCTACCATCGCTTAGCTCATCCCTTTCCTTTTTGCACCTTCCTTGTGGTCCTTGAGTTGTGCTTTCCTTTCTTATGGAACCCAGGTACAGAATGAAAGGAAATGTTTCCTGGAACCTCTCTCCAAAGCTGTTTTTTCATTACTAATAGTTGCACCACAGATGAAAAGCAATTACTAAAATAGACTTTGAATTTTTGCTAAGAATTTATTTTAATTTATAGGACTACATTAAGATTATTTCTAGCTGGGCATGGTGGCGCACACTTGTAATCCCAGTACTTGGGAGGCTGAGACAGGAGGATCCGGGTTTGTGGCCAGCCTCAGCTACTTAGCGAGGCCCTCTGCAACTTAGTGAGACCTGGTTTCAAAATAAAGAATAAAAAAATAGGGCCGGGGGTGTAACCCAGAGGTTCAATCCCCAGTACCACAAAAAATTATTTCTAAAGCTATTATCATTCACAAAATGTATCATTATATTCAGAAAACTGCTGGGAATGTTTGCACATCATTCCCTGAGTAACGTGCATTTTTGTTGCATTGTGAGGTATGGTGTTTGCCATGTCCTGATGCTCCCATGTTCAGAGGTATCCCTTGTTTTGAAAGGGAGCCTTTCTGGAGAGAACCAGCTCTCTCGATCTTGGGCAGATTTCCAAGATCTGTCTCTGAAGGATATTCTAACTGAAGATTTAGATGAGGGTTGACCTGCTAGTTTGAAGGGATTTAACTTTTTAAAATGTATGTTTTTATCATTTGTAAACATAAAATGTCTAATTTCTTAGGAAGAAGTGGAAAAGATGGATATTTTAGTGCTAGAGTTGTTTGTTGCAGTAGCAGGGATTGAACCCAGGGGAGTTCTACCTCCAAGCTACACCCCCAGCACTTTTGTTTTTTTTTTTTTTTTGCGGTACCAGGGATTGAACACAGGGGCGTTCTACCTCCGCGCTATGCCCCCGGCCCTATTTTTTTATACTTTATTTTGAAACCGGGTCTCACGAAGTTGCGGAGGGCCTCACTAAGTAGAGAGAGAGAGTGCGCGCGTGTGTGCGCGTGCTGAGGCTGCCGAGAACCTGGATCCTCCGGTCTCCGCCTCCAAAAGTACTGGGATTACAAGCCTGCGCCACCACACCCGGCTCCCCCAGCCCTTTTTAATTTTTATTTTGAAATGGGGTCACTGTAGGTTGCTGAGAGTCTCGCTATTGCTGATATTGATTTCAAACCTGTGATCCTCTGGTCTCAGCCTTCCAAGCACTGGGATTATAGGCACCCACCACCACGCCCAGCTGTGCTGTTGGTTTTAGTGTTTCCTGTATCCTACACCTTGTGCCTCTCAGACATTATTCAACTCTTAGCTTGGAGGTCTGTGCTCATGGTAAACATTTGAAAATAAAAATTGCTAGGATCTCAGGGCAGAAGAGATCTCAATAAATCTAGATCATCTGGCATCTCCTCAAAACCCTTTGTTCATATGCTGTCTCACCTGGAGAGAGGCAATAGAGATAGAAGCAGAACTTCTGAGGGACAAGGCAGGGAGCAGCTGGGGTGTCCCTGCAGTTCAACAGTTTGCTCCCCATTTCTGCTTCTTCCAAGGCCTCTCCCTGAGTACCCTGAGGTGCCTTTGAAAACCACAGTATCGTTCATCCACTTTTCTTTGGCTTGAAACCCTTTTTTATGACCTCATAGAGAGTTCTCATCTTTTGAAGATTAACCCTCTATCTTGGAATGAGGGCCATAATGTGATCTCAAAATGCAAACGCTGTGAAAAGTCCACATTACTTTGTGATTATGGGATGGGCTTAATAATTTATATGGAGGAAAATAAATATAAATGGATATTCAAATCTGAAATGATCCATAAAAGATTTTAATTAATACTCAAGGAAATGTGATACAGAAACCATAAAGATAATGATCTGGGGGAAGGAGGAAGAAGGATTCGAAAAGATGCAATCAGAGTAGACAATTATAGTTCAGACAACTGGCAAGGATAAGACTGACTTAGTAACTGTATGATCGAGCCCTACCCTTCCCAGGGCCTCTCACTTTTTTTTTTTTTTTTTTTTTTTTGCAGTACTGGGGATTGAACCCAGGGGCATTCTACCTCCGAGCTCCACCCCCAGCCCTATTTTTTATTCTTTATTTTGAAACAGGGTCTCACTAAGTTGTGGAGGACCTCACTAAGTAGCTGAGGCTGGCCACGAACCCAGATCCTCCTGTCTCTGCCTCCCAAGTACTGGGATTACAAGCGTGCACCACCATGCCTGGCACTCTGTCAGTTTTAACATCAGTATTTTCATTTCTCTATTTTGGGCAAAAGGATGGCAGTGTTTTTGTGGTAGATTTTTATATTTTGTTTACATGGGGCCTATTTTTGTTTTCTATACCCATCTCTTTTTTTTAGGTCACATTATGCCGTTCAATCTCTGATAAGAAATTTAGAATGACTACAGAACTGTATGCAGCAGTGGCTTCAGCCACCTATAATTTAAAGCTAAATTTAAATTACAAATATAAAATATATAATAAAATATATAATGAATATGCATTTTGGAAATCAGAAATACATTATATCAAATATTCATTTGATCATTACTAATTTTACTCAAAATTCACACAAATT
The DNA here is from genome assembly GCA_004027185.1 of Glis glis. NCBI lineage: Eukaryota > Metazoa > Chordata > Mammalia > Rodentia > Gliridae > Glis > Glis glis. Next base: position 4,373 of record PVJS01063295.1, on the reverse strand, counting down.
AAACCAGGCATGGTGGTGCACACCTGTAATTCCAATACTTGAGAGGCTGAGACAGGAGGATCACAAGTTCGCTGCCAGCCTCAGCAACTTAGTGAGACCCTCCACAACTTAGTGAGACCCTGTTTCAAAAAAAAATTAAGGCTAGGGGTGTAGCTAAGCAGTAGAATGCCCCTGGGTTCAATCCCCAGTAACACACACACACACACACACACACACACAAAATTCACACAATTGTTAATGTTTAGGTTTTCTTTGTTTATTAATGGAAGACACAAAAGACTGTATAAACTTTTCTCTAAAACACTAATACTTTTGAAGTAATTGTTCAAATTCTAAAACATATGTTAAACTACTTAGATCTAATTAGATTGTCTAAAATTCATTAATAAAAGTACACATAGTAGAGAAGGTTGATGTGGCAATTCAGGTGGGGAGCCAGGATTAGAAATTTGGTCTCTGTTTAGTCCAGTACTTCTTCCATTATTACTTAGTCTTGTTGAGATCCAAATTCAACTCTTAGTTGAGTCACAAAACATTGTATGTGTGTGTGTATGTGTGTGTGTGTGTGTGTGTGTGTGTGTGTTTGTTACTGAGTCTCAATTTTTTTTCTTAAAACCTGAAATCAAAAACAAAATTAAAGCCAGGTGTGGTGGCACACACATGTAATCCCAGTTCTTGGGAGGCTGAGACAGGAGAATTGTAGGTTTGAGGCCAGCCTCAGAAACTTAGCAAGACTCTAAACAACTTAGTGAGATCCTGCTTCAAAATGAAAAATAAAAAGGGCTCAGGGTGTAGCTCAGAGGTAGAATACCCCTGGGTTCAATTCCTGGTAACACACACACATACACACACACACACACACACACACACACACACACACACTAAAAAAAAAACTAAGTATAATTTATGGAGTAGCATATTTAAAAGCACCATTAAATGCCTTCCTTATATCCACTTATCTGGTTCACCACTACCTTTTAAATGTAGTATTCACCCATAGTTGATGTTATTAAATGATATTTATTTGACTCTGTCTAAAAATTTGTTGCTAGAAGCTGTATGGTTTTTAAAAATTTTTCTAAATGCCACTTCATAGCACCATCTTGTGGATCTTAGAGGAATTCATTGATTTCATTTTTAAATGTCTAGTTATTTTTCCAGAAAAAGAGTAAAAGAGAATAGAGAAACTATTCTAAAAAAAATAAAGTTTGCTAATTGAAATGTTCGACCACACTCTGAATTAAGGACATGGTGAAATATGATTCCAATTTTGGTAGTTGGCCAAGATTTACTAATTGGCTCAAACTACAGCTCCCCCCCTTTTTTGTGATACTGGGGGCATTCTACCTCCGAGCTACACCCCCAGCCCTATTTTTTATTCTTTATTTGGAAACAGGGTCTCACTAAGTAGCTGAGACTGGCCGCGAACCCACGATCCTCCTGTCTCAGCCTCCCAAGTACTGGGATTACAAGCGTGCGCCACCACGCCCGGCTGGAAAGTCAAATAACCACATACGTACATTATTATCATCATATCTGCCTCGCGTAAATTACCATCGCGTACAGTCAACAAAGCAAGGGCATGCCAACAAGGAAGGTCACCCTAAAGTACTATTTAATATTTGAACATTAATTTTGAATGTACAGCTATAACTTAAAATTAAAATTTCCTTTTGCACTGGCAGTATTGGAAGAACAAAATGTTGCAGAATTAGGGAAGACTTTAAATGCTGGCAATGTTATATAGAAAGCACAAGAATCTTTAAACTGTTAAACTGAGACACAGGGATATAGATAGATAATAATATGAATATTTGTTCCTGTGCCATGATGTCAAACTTTTAAAATTTGATTACTATTTTTGTAAAAATGTAATAACAATTACATTTTATGTATTTACTTATTTCCTGGAAGTTCATTCTATGATATGTAACATTAGTCTCTGAAAAATGTTGATCTAATACTTAGCCATTGGCATTTGGCCTAAATATGTATTTGATATACCTCTATTCTACATCGAAAAGGAGAGTAAAATGGAAAGGAAAGGAGATGATGTCAAACATAATGCATTTGAAGTATCTTTTTCTTTTTTAACATGTGAATTTTTCCTTTCTGAATCAAAAGAAAATATTCATCACAAAATACCACACTCACCAAATGCTAGAGGCAGTACAGGAAGCCTGTATGGGATTTCTGATACAGAAAAAGCATCTCTACTAACAGATATAATTAAAGTCTAATTGTATAGGCAAAATGTTTAACTGATTAAAATTCTTGTTTTTTCCACACCGATAGACAATCTTATCTTCTCCATAAGATAAACTTAGGAGAGCCAAATGCAAAATGTCTGTTCCTTGATCATCTCCTTTGTTCATCGTTTCAAATACAAACATCAAGGACTGCCAACCGGGGTCAGCCTGGGGCATCTGGGTATTTAAGCTCCATTCTTCTTTTAAGATAAGGTACCATTACTTTCAGAAATGGTGAGAATGCAAGGGTGTTAAAAAGAGAACTTTTCCTACAGAAACGTTCACATAATTGTTCAGACTCAAAAGTTAGCTATTTTATGTTATGGGACAGTGGACTCCTTTGCCTGCCTATGTGCTTGAAAATAGATCCCCAGCAAGATCCAACCACCACAACAGAAGTTGTAATAGCATTTAACTATTTAACCCACATTGGCTCTGTAAGAAGGCAATCCAATCACTGCTATGAATAATGTTTTTTGGTTTTGAGTGAACATAGAGATGACCCTGGTTGGTCAAATATTGCATAGAACTTTAAACCAGAGGTCAAGAAACCATATTTCTATTTCAGGCTGTCGCCAAGTGAATAACACTGGACAAGTGGTTCTGCCTCTCTGCACCTCAGTTCCTGTATCTGTAAAACAAAGGAGCTGAAGTAGGTGTTTTTACTGTCCTTTCCAGTCCAATAGACTAAGGTCCTATGAGTTGTCCTCTTGGGTAAGCATAACCCAGCTTCAGTAGTCTCATTTTGGAAATGGCACTAAGGGATGATTTGAGCAGTGTTGTCCTGTGCAGTTTAGGAATCTAGCAAGGCCATCTCTAACTTCCCGTCCCACTGATCAAACGTAGAAGTACCATCTGCTAAGTTTTAACTTTTCTTAATGTCATTATTTTTCCACATATACCACATGAGAAAGATTTCATTTTACTTGTAGATATTTCCTTCAAATTTCAGAGGATATCTTCTAATTCTGCTGTTCCAAAATCAAGGTTCTAATTCTCTGAACTTTCATAATGTTCATCCTGTAATCATTCAGCCTCTGACAGTCTCTTCCGAAGGGGGCCTGTAGAATACTTACTCTCTCAGTATTACACAATCCAAGTAACGGTGGGTCTCACTGCCTGGCATACTGTCTCGTCCAATCTTCACAATGGCTGTGATCATCTTAAGGATTCTGGAGGTCATTGTTACCTTTGTTTCATGATTATTTTTGTTTTTTTGTTTGATTAGCCAATTTCTTTGTGACAGGAGGTTTTGGGGCTATCATTTAGCCTGTCCTGACACAGAAGCCATTCCTGGAAGATTCGGTGTTTCTCTGGATATATCTTTTACTCTTTTGTTTTATTGTATTTAAGTACTTTCTCCTAGAAACAAATGAGAATCTCTGAACTTTCTGTTTTACATTAGGATGGCCATTTAACAGATAAATGAACTACCTGTGTCCAATAATTAAGTAGTCCCCATGATTCAGGCAAATCCTGTTTTCATTACTACAATTGTCATTTCAGTATCTGATAGATTTAATTAAAAGGTAAACTAAAAACACTTTGAGATTAAGTTAGTGGGTTCCCTTGTGCCACCTTGCTCAAACATGGTTTTGTAATGAGAGTCATGTTCAATAATCAATGGAATCAAAACTAGTTGAATGTGTGATAATTAAAATTCATATATACATACATATGTTATACATTTGTAAGTAATTAAACAATCAGTATAAAGATTGGAACTGGCTGCAAGAAAGAGTAAGAAGGGATGACAGTCCCAGTTAATGCTAATGTCTGGATCTACCATAACCTCCCACCTACAGAAATATGTTACTAACATTGCAAGACTGGAATCCTGATGTGCCTTATGTTGAACATCAGCTAGTAGTGGTGTCAAAGGTGATTAGTCAGTTAATATCAAAGTTAATCATCGATTTAAAATTTAACCTAGAGACATACTATAATACAATGTAGGAACAACCAGTATAATGTATTTACTAGAACTAAGCATGAAGCTATCATATGAACCTATGGTATGATATGATATGATATGATATGATATGATATGATGCTATCAGATATTTCGATGTAAACACTCAGTTAAAGTACTTTTGGTAACTGGGTTTAATACCATTACTACAT
>PVJS01063294.1:0-10523 GCA_004027185.1 Glis glis | reverse complement strand
TATTTATGCGGTTACTTTTAGTCTTCCTGTTGTTAATTTCCAGTTTCATTCCATTGTGATCTGAGAATATGCAGGGAATTATAACACATCTTTTGAATTTGCTGGTGCTTGCTTTATGACCCAGTATGTGATCTATTTTGGAGAATGTTCCGTGGGCAGCTGAGAAAAATGTGTATTCAGTTGTTGCTGGTTGAAATAAACAATGCACTTTCTACTAATCATCAAATACTATAGTTAAAATCCCTTATGGTTTTGAGTTTGTTTTGATTGGTCATGTTTAAAAAATACATTTTAAAGTTACAGAGCTGGAAAGAATTAGAGTGTTGGTATTGTGAGGCAAAGACTTCAGAGACCAGTGCCTAGCCAAATGTAATCCATGTACTACTACGTGTATCAGGAATGGTGGTGATTGAAAGGTAGTAAATACAAATTCAAATTCCTAGGTCTCTATGAGACTTCCTAAATCAGAATCCCTGCTAGAAGGACACAGGCACCTGCATTTTAAAATAAACTCAACAGGTGAGAACTACTGCCTTTGACTAAGTAGCCCACTCCATTCTACTTATCAAAAGTGACCTCCAAGATGGATGAGAGGGCCTTCACTGAAACTCTGAAAAGGTGGTGTTGCTTTAAAAAGCAGATGTGCTTATTCATGCTAGAAAGAAAGATGCAGATATTTGTTGAACTAATGTTGGTTGAGCAAGCACATGTTCCATATCAGTCCCTGTGGCGTAGCAGCTCTCAGAGAACAGAGGTAAAATAAGATGGAAGAACTCCTCGTAATGATTTTTCAGGTTAGTTCTAGATACAAACCAATGCATACACAATTACAGTGTAATATGACATTGCTATCAGGAATTGGGTACATTGAAGGCAATTAGGTGGTATGCATTAAGAGTCTTAAAAATGTACGTGGGTAAAGTAATTCTACTTCTGTGAACTTATTTTAAGGAAATAAGTTGCAGTTAATTAGATCGTTAAGAGAAAATTAAAACTTATTTACTGTAATTTTACATCTACCTTCTCATTGGATCTTCATAAAACACCAGGAATTAGGCGAAATTATGTTCCTTTTATAGATTAGGAACTAGAGCTTTGGGATCCATGATTTGCCCCAGATCACACCAACAGCAAGTGCCAGAGCTAGTCTTCAAACTTCAGTCTGCTGGGCACCAAAGAATATGCTTGTAACCATTGACCTTTGCCCTCTAGAGAGTAAGGCTGTGTAGATAGTCATTGTGGAGCTGCATATTAATGCAAAAGTGGGAAATGTCCCAAATGTCCAACATTAGGGGATTAGTTAAACAAATGATGCTACAACCACATAATGGTTTAATATATTCAGACATCAAATATTATACTAGAGATAAATAGTGTGTCCTAGGCAGGAATTAAGCCAAGACATGAGATATTTTTCAAATGACCCTTTATATTTTATGCAAGTCTGTTTTCATGCAGTCATACTAAGATGGAACTACAAAGATAAAAAGCTGATTATTTGGCCAGGGCTGCACTAAATTGTCCCAATCTGCTGCATCATCAAAACTCTTCATAATTTGGATTCCAACCGTCTCCAATGAAGGTTACCTTTGGTGGTACAGAGAGGTAACCATAAATGAAGAGTGGGTTCCTGTCAAGGTATCATAACTGTGGATTCCCAGTATTCACCAAAGACCTCACTATTAGTAGGATGGCTCTGACTTTGAACATCTATTTGACCAAATGAAGGATGGTGGAAGATATCCTTAAAGCTCAGGACATCATTGCTAGTCACTCTGATGATCAGAGTGAAAGCTGTTTCTGCAGACATGAGCAGATTGGGTGATGGGTTGTTAGGTCAGCGTGTATCTTGCTTTGCTGTATTCTGCATGTGATTTTAACATAATTAATAGAGCAAACACCTTATTAAGTTCTCCAGTGGGCCAGGAAGAAGATGCTAACATTTTAAAACATATGTGCTTGCATAACATAAAATGAAATGGCCAGTTGAGGTACTTGCAGTACATTCTCAATTTGCTAGAGTTTAACTTCTTAGAGTCCTCTATTAACTGATTTATGTGTGTGTGTGTGTGTGTGTGTGTGTGTGTGTGTGTGTGTGCGTGCGCCCATGGGCACTCTCACCAATAATATGAGAAAGGAGTGACTGATAATCAGCAAGCTCACTTCACTATTATAATATTTTTTAGTATTAAGTTAATATAAAATATAATCTGGAGCCGGGCATGGTGCCACATGCTTGTAATCCCAGTACTTGGGAGGAGGATCACAGGTTCGAGGACAGCCTTAGGAAGTAGTGAGACTCTCATTAACTTAGTGAGTCCCTGTTTCAAAATAAAAATAAAATTGGGCTGGGGATGTAGCTCCGAGGTAGAGTGCCCCTGGGTTCAATCCCCAAAACCACACACATGCACGTGCGTACACACACACACACACACACACACACACATGATACAATCTGAGTTCAACTCATTTTCACTGAGGATGGAAGTTATTCTATTTATTTGACTGAATTGCTCACATTTTAAATTCCATGGCCTACAATGGAAAGTATATATTGGTTAATGCTGAATTAATAAACTATTAAATTAACATTTCAATTCTGTAACCATTCTAGATAATCAAAATTTTATTATCTTCACCAAATTCATTACCCTACCCACAATATGTTTTTAAGAAATAAAAGAGGAGCCGGGCATGGTTGCGCACGCTTGTAATCCCAATACTTTGGGAGGCGGAGACTGGAGGATCCGGGTTCGTGGCCAGCCTCAGCCCTCTCTCTCTCTTTCTCCCTCTCTTTCTCTCTCTCTCTACTTAGTGAGGACCTCCGCAACTTCATGAGACCCGGTTTCAAAATAAAGTATAAAAAATAGGGCCGGGGGTGTAGCGCGGAGGTAGAATGCCCCTGGGTTCAATCCCCGGTACCACAAAAAAAAAAAAAAAGAAATAAAAGAGGGATATTAGGGATCTATGTCTCAGGTATTATCAATACTCACTAATTCTGCCAGATAATCAATGCTTCAGTCTTTTCCTTTCCCTGTGAAGTCTATCTATCTATCTATCTATCTATCTATCATCTATCTATCTATCATCTTCTATCATCTATCTATCTATCTATCTATCTATCTTCTATCATCTATCTATCTATATTCTATCATCTATCTATCTATCTATCTATCTTCTATCATCTTTCTATCATCTATCTATCTATTTATCTATATTCTATCATCTATCTATCTATCATCTATCTTCTATCATCTTTCTATTATCTATCTATCTATCATCTATCCATATATATATATGCATACATACCTCTCCTTGTTTTCAAAAGATAAACATAAATAAGGACATGCAGAGTTTTCTCTCTAATTATACGCTGTAACAGCGTTGAACTTTCTGTGACTTAAGATGAAGCACTTCATTATCCAAGTCACATTATCATCTAGAAGGAGTTGGCTGTGTTTAAACTATGCTCAACTGTATTTAAAATGAAATACAACATATTTACATTTTCTCTCCTAGTTTATTATAAAGTTTACACTTTTAGATTTTTAAATAGAAAACGTTTCCCAGAACTCGGATTTGTATGTGTTCCTTTGACTTAGCTGCAAGAATCAATCAGATCATGTTAAGGTGCACAATAAGGCTCTTTTTGAAGCCTATTATTAAATATACATAAGAATAGACTTTTTTGTGTGTTCAGAAATAAAGAGAAAGAAAGTGTTCTGTGTTTTTGAAGATTGAAATCCTTCAAAGCTTTTTTCGATTGCAAGAAAACAAAAGGCTATTGTAAATTGAAGCGCTGAAACAGCGACAGCCGCAAAGAAATTAATTGCTCATTCATGAAAGAAAAAGTATAAATGAGAGGCAAAAGTTAACCCCTCAAAATAAAGCATGCGGCTAACAAAACAGCCATCAGTTCCTCTGTTTTTAAACAGGATGGGTCTCTTTGTGCGGCTGGTTGTTTTGTTTTGAGGGCTGGTGGCAATGGTTGATGTTACTATACCTATTTTGGACAAAAGACATAAGCATGTATCTAAAGATTTCATTTTTCTCTCTCAGAGGAGGATCTTGCCATTTATGGTACTGTATCATGAAAGCTCAGGTAAGGAAGATCCTATACCTAGTGTCTAGTGCTCTTAATACATTATACTGACGACAATCTCTGTGATTAGATTGTCTAATTAAAATATAATGCGTATACACACACACACATCCTCGGTGGTAGTGATCATTAAGCTTCCAGGGGGCTGTGAACAAGTGCTAGAAATTGAAGACTATGTGGGACTTTCTCTAAAACAGTCAAATTAAGTGATCAATCCTATTTAGAAAGGTTTTTCAATATATTTCATGCCCCAGGGAATCTTGCTCCAACCAAGAGCTGTGGCTGGTAGCTCCGATGTCTACATTTGCAACAGCTTGAGCTATGCCATCTCACAGGGTTTAGGGAAATTGCTGCCAGCATAAAGCAAATAATTCCCTCCCTCTGGTCCTCAAGAATTGCAGGAAACTGTAATTTCTCATTATCAAACCTTCTGCTCTGTACCATCCTGCTGTCCCTTCGAACTCTGAGTCTTATTCACAATTACCTTTTGAGCATAAGCACAGGTGTATATGTATTTTGATGCGACAAAAATCACACCTCGTCATCAGCGGTATAACATATTTTTCCTAAGGTGATGGGAGAAATCAGAAGCAAATTGAAGGGTGGCTAAAAAGTACTCGTCATTGTAATATTAAAACCTTGACTGACTTCACCTACGAAGGTTCACATGTTTAAGTTAGCTGGAAAATCAAGTATCCATTTGGGTTTCCACCCAAAATATTTGTTCACTTTACCTGAAAGAGTTTAAGGCAATTTTCCCCAATTCTATCTCTAAAAGTTCATTTAACTGGGAAGATATTACTTGGATTGCATTGATTTAATCTCTTGAACTATCAATAGCAACAAAATGTGGATAAGAGTTTAGAATGAAAAAACAATAATTCTATCCAAGAATAAATGTGGTTTCTAATATATGAATATTTTGTTCTATAATAATTTAATTTGTAAATTCAAATTGAAAACTTAGAAGATGTTTTCTCATGAAAACATTGGGATAAATGGTTATTGAGTTTCTTGGCTAGCATATGAAATGTACTTGAAATATAGAAGGTAATTTTTTTTCTTTTGTGGTACTAGGGATTGAACTCAGGGGGCTTCTATCTCCGAGCTATACCCGCAGCCCTATTTTATTTTTTTTTTAATTTTGAAACAGGGTCTTGCTAAGTTGCTGAGGCTGGCCTTGAACCTGCAATCCTCCTGTCTCAGCCTCCCAAGTACTGGGATTACAGGCATGTGCCACTGAACCCGGCAGAAGGTGATTATTAAATAAAAATTCTATTGGAAAGTGTATACAGAGTGCCATAGAGTGTTAGGGAAGATCTTGCTCCCCACACCCAACTGGGGCAAGAACACTCCCTCCTCATCTGTGGGCAGTGGGGTGTGGAGGACTGTGGGCACTGATGGTGGCTCCTATGGCTGGAGAAGTGCTTTCAGCAGGACAGGGGATTGAATGAGGGGGGCTGGGGAATTTAAATAGAGGCAAAAAGCTGAGATGCAAAAGGTTAGAGGGATGGAAGGGGAGACAAGGATTGCTGGTAGCCAAATATTATGAACTTACTCTGAGTAACACCCTGTCCCTTGCAGTAAAGGGGATGCACAGCAGTGTTTCTTTCCCTATAGAGGGAAAAGGACTTTCTGCTGAAGGTAAAAGCAGAGAGGTAAACATAGAAGAATTCCCATCTTAGTCTGGATGGGGCACTATTTGTGTGTGTGAAATATAAGGAAATTGAGGGTCTGTCTGTGATGGTTATTTTCTATTTTGAATCTTTTGAATTCTGACTGCAAACTATCAGCAATGCTTAGAGAAATTCCTGTAAATAAAAAAGATCATGTGAACATTTGTTTATTCAATAAACAGTTACTAAGGGCTTACTGTTATAAGGCACCAGCTATCTTCAATTCCTTTAGGAACTGGTAGGGTACATAGCAATGCAGTAAAAATGTTAAATTGCAAAGTATATTCCAGTGCTTCTGTTTCTTGACTCCAGGGACTGCCAGTAGTGGGAGGATAGTATTCTCTACCTCATTTTATTGGGCCTTTTCTAAATGTGAGGGTGGAGACCAAGCATGGTAGGCCTTTAGAGGAGGGAGAAATTACTTCTAGATAGAGAAGTTGGAGAAGACATTGAGGAGAAAGTAACCAGGTTTTGAAGGATGGACAAGGCACAGGTATAGGATGGTATATTCCAGTCAGAATGTAGTGAGTATTGAAATTAGGCTGTTTTCAGATATGAGTGTAGAATCAACAGGCCTTGGCAACTGATTGGTTAAAGAGAGTAAGAGGTGGTCTTTGAGCCAGAGTGTTTGTGGAGCCATGACATCATTCTAGAGAGGGAGAATGCAGCAGAGTCTGTATGTCCAGGTCATGGTGACACCAAGCAGCCTTTTTGGTCTGGTCAGGTGGGCAGGTGCAGCCAGCACTGGGAAATGAGGGGCTGGAGCTGTGGAGAGATGCTGGGACAGAGGGTTCCAAGTCCGATAGAGAGGCTGGAAAAGATCACCAAGGGTTCCAGAAGAGAAAAAGGCTAACAATACATCTTTGGAGGATATCTCTCACTTAGGGAGCAGCAGAAGGAAAACCGGTGCTTGTTTATTTTGGTACAGGAATTGAAACTCTACCTCTGAGCTACACCCCCAGCTACCCCCTCCTTTTACATTTAAAACAGGATCTCGCTAAGTTGCTGAGGGTCTCAGTAAATTGCTGAGGCTGGCTTCAAATCTGTGATCCTTCTGTCTCAGCCTCCCAAGTACTGGGATCACAGGCATGCACCACCGTGCCTGGCTAAAAGCGGTGTTTAAAGAGGTAAGGAGCACAGAATTACAACAGATGTGTGTTTGTGTGTGTGTGTGTGTGTGTGTGTGTGTGTGTGTTTATTATAACATAAAAAGATTAATATACTTGAGCAAAAACAAACATCTACCTATTAGATTAGCAGCCAGGACATTTTTAGTAACTTTTTTTTTGTGGTACTAGGGATTGAACCCAGGGGCATTCTACCTCTGAGCTACACCCAGCCCTATTTTATTTTTATTTTGAAACAGGGTCTCGCTAAGTTGCTGAGGCTGGCCTCGAACCTGTGATCCTCCTGTCTCAGCCTCTTAAGTACTGGATTACCGGTGTGCACTACCACGCCCAGCTTTTGATAACTTTTGAGAGAAGCATCTTAACACTGTGACGAAGCTGGGTGCCAGATGGCAAGGGTCTAGGAGACAGTGGGGGTCATGAAGGGAGACTTGTAGGGAATCACAGAGACAAGCAGTTGAAGAGTGATAAGATCTTGAGGAAGAGACTTGGATTTGATGATGAGAGGCCAGCACTTCCAAAAGTGTGGTTTCTGTGCAACTGTGTCTCTTTGGTATCCTTGGGATATTAGCAGGGTCCATGGCAAATAATTTTGGGACATAATCCTGGAGTAAAGTTAAACAGCTTTTTTTTTCTAAACACAGGGGCATTACTGAGTTCATATAAAAATATTTGAGACTGATATATAGTTTTTCAGATTTTTAACTATGAAAACCTTTTTTGTTAAAGCATTTCATGGCATTAAAATGTCCTAGGACCACACTGTGAGAAGGGCTGTGGCAGGCCAAGGGCAGAGCACGTAAGGACACAGAGATCAAAACACAAAGGTGGCCAGGCGCAGTGGTGCACACCTCTAATCCCAGCCACTTGGGAGGCCGAGGCAGGAGGGTCGCAAGTTTGAGGCCATCCTGGGCAACCTAGTGAGACCCTGTCTCAAAATAAAATAAAGGGCTGAGGGTGTAGCTCAGTGGTAGTAGACTATCTTTTGAGTTTTTAGATTCTTTATATATTCTTGACATTAGCCCCTTACCAGATACATGATTTCTGAAATCTTACTTTCTCCCATTCTGTTGGTTGTCATTTCATTTTCTGAATAATGTCTTGTGAAGTACAATTTCTTGGTCATCTAAAGTCCTCCAAATCTGCTCCCAATCTCCCTTCCACTCTTATCTTTTATGAACTCTTGTTATATCTATTTTAATTAGATGCATTCATGATCTATTTTTAAAAAGTACCTTAGTATGCTAACCATGCTAATACCACTCTTTTCACTGAAATACACTTCTCATTTCCTCTACTATTACCTAAATCCTATGTATCTTAAGAGACCCACCTCCTTTTTGAAAAATTCTGCTTCCATTTTGGAAAATTCCTTGACAATCTTAGCTCAGAGTCGTCCCTTCTTAGTCTTCTCTTTCTGCTGCTACCAAACCTTTGGCACTTAGCACAGGCTATACAAATTCTTATACTTTTTTTCAAAATTAAGAAAATAATTTTAGTCAGGCATGGTGGCACACGCTTGTAATCCCAGTACTTTGGGAGGCGGAGACCGGAGGATCTGGGTTCGCAGCCAGCCTCAGCTCTCTCGCTCTCTGTCTCTCTGTTTCTCTCTCTCTCTCTCTCCCTGTCTCTCTCTCTACCTAGTGAGGCCCTCCACAACTTCGTGAGACCCGGTTTCAAAATAAAGCATAAAAAAATAGGGCCGGGGATGTAGCGCAGAGGTAGAACACCCCTGGGTTCAATACCTGGTACCGCAAAAAAAGAAAATAATTTTATATAATTTTATTTATAATAACATCAAGAAACATAAAACACTTAGAAATAACTTTTTAAAAATAAATATAAAAGTTAAACTCTTAAACTACAAAACACTGTTGGAAGAAACTAAAGATAACTCAAAAGAATGGAAAAATATCTGATGCTTATGAATTGGAAGGTTTATTATTGTTAAGATAAAAAGTATCTTTAAATTGATGTATATATTAAGTATAATCCTTATCAGAATTCCAGCCTACTTCTTTGTAGAAATTGACATACTGATTTCAAAATCCATATGGAATTTCCAGGAGCCCAGAATAGTCCAAATCATTTTTTAAAAATAACAAAGTAGGAGTCACACTTGTCAATTTCAAAACTTACTACTAAGCACCAAACTCTTAATGATTTTTTCAATGTATAGTTTTACCCCACGAAGGTGGATCCCTTGCTTTGTATATTCACATTTAAGTGTGTGTGTGTGTGTGTGTGTGTGTGTGTGTGTGTGTGTGTGTGAGAGAGAGAGAGAGAGAGATTTTTACTTCATTTCAATTTGTTTTGGGAAAAGCTCTCTAGTTTACCTTTAAAACAATGACATATGATTGGCACTAAATCAATTCTCTCTCTCACACAGTAATATTTATCGCTGATATTAAGCATGTTTAGCAAGCTACCTATCTTTTGTCAGTAAAAATAAACATTTGGAGTTTGTAAGTTCTGATTCTCATAGAAGAATACTGGTAGGAAAATTGATTCCACTATTTTTAACCCAAACATGAATGCACTACAATTTGTTATTATTATCATTATTATATTTATCATTATATGTAAGATAATTAGAGAAACACCAGAACACATAGTTATTTCCAGTATTATGATGAGGTTGTCTTTTCAAAAGGAATGCTATAGAAACCAACTGCTAATATGAAGATTGCACAAATTTTCTGAATATGTGATCATTCCCAGCAGGAATACTGAGAAAGGAGTGAAGATTGAAACTAGGCCACAGATCTAGAAGAACAGGTTACCTAGGGTTACAGTCGTGACTGACACTGTACAAAACGAAGGGGATATGTCACTAGTAAATGACACTTAACCCATGGACAAATACAGAGAGTGGAATAAAGGGAAAAAAACTTGGTGAATTCAAGAGTCATGTCAGAGAAATATCAGAGACAATAATATCGTTTCATATTTCATTATTTTAATTGGAAAGATAAACTTTCATGTTATATTTTGACACTGGTGATGGAGGAAATAACATTGCCCTTTTTTCTTCTGTAAAAATGGATATGTTTATATAGGGGATCTAAGGTAGAAGAAAGAAATGGGAATGGCTCTCTAATTTATCTCTATTCCTTTTCCGCTAACTCAAGCAGCACGTAATACACGTAGCTGGGGAGGCCATGTACAAGCCAAAGGAACCCAAGGCCAAGATCATGATATAAATGACAGATACAGAAAGATATTTATCAAGTTTGTGTCTACACTTCCCTATTCACCCATGTCCCATCCAAGAGGGAGAATGAAAGGTTTCTTTGGGCTGGGGAAGAGAGAGTGATGAGTTAAGAGAGAAACCATAGCAATAGGTCACAGAAGAAGGGCCCTGCCCTATGCCATCTTCTCAGGCAGCCTTCCAGGCAGGGGAATCAAAGCCCTAGAAATAGCTGGCAATCTGAGCAACCACAATATGTGTTTTAGAGTCCAGCATGTGCCATTATTTTTGAGGGATTTTGGGTTTGTCATTGGTTGCCAGTTTGTGATATTCTAGCCTATCTGTTCATTAGAGAAGAGATACCAGAGCCGGGCGTGGTGGTGCACGCTTGTAATCCCAGTACTTTGGGAGGCAGAGACCGGAGGATC
>PVJS01063293.1:0-10523 GCA_004027185.1 Glis glis | reverse complement strand
AAACTGGGTCTCACGAAGTTGCGGAGGGCCTCACTAAGGAGAGAGAGAGAGAGAGAGAGACAGAGAGAGAGAGAGACAGAGAGAGAGAGAGACAGAGAGACAGAGAGAGAGCGAGAGAGCTGAGGCTGGTTGCGAACCCGGATCCTCCGGTCTCTGCCTCCCAAAGTACTGGGATTACAAGCGTGCGCCACCACGCCCAGCTTTATTCTTTATTTTGAAACAGGGTCTCACTAAGTTGTGGAGGCCTCACTAAGCAGCTGATGCGGTCCTCCTGTCTCAGCCTCCCAAGCACTGGGACTACAAGCGTGCACCACCACGCTCAGCTTATTTTTTATTTTGAAACAGGGTCTAAGTAGCTGAGGCTGTCCTGAAACTTGCAATCCTCCTGTCTCAGCCTCCCAAGTCCTGGGATTACAAGCGTGCGCCCCCACGCCCGGCTTGCTGTTGCTCTTTGAGCCCCAGCTCCAGCCCCGCGGGGTGTCTGTGGCCCGCTCTGTGCGCTCCTGTGTCTAGGGCACCGAGACCTGCTGGCTGTCAATTATCTGCGTCAGTCCTGACATACAAGTCAAGCCGCACCCTTATCACAAGTGACGAACGCGGTGGCTCCTCGCCAGTCCTGGTCGAGGCTCTGTGGTTGGGAACCGCTGTGCCGGGGCGGCTGATCCCCCCAGACACCAAGAGCAGGTAGAATCACAGCACCGACTCCCCTGCACCCACCCTCGAGGCCAAGCCGGGGTCCGGGCAGGACTCACTTTGGCACGTGTGCATCGTCCTCCACCGGGCACCAGGCTGCCACCTCGCACGTCTTGAGGGACCCATTGAACGGCACGCATCTTCCAGTCTGGACTCCTAGGGGACAAGGGGACCCAGGTCCACGGGGGTCTCCCGTTTCCTCCCTGTGCGGGGTGGGGAGTGAGCCCCCCACTGGAGCGATTCCAACCCTGGGATCTAGACCGAGTCCAGAAATTGGAAGCAGAGGACGAGGGTTGCCTAGTGCTGGCTGTGGCTCTGCTTTGTCAACGCAGGGCCACAGTGACACCAGGTCACAGCATGGGGGCCACCTGGGCTGGCTTCTGGGGCTCCATGGGTTGTGTGACATTGGAGAATTGGGGGGATTCTTTTTTCTGGGGATTGAATCCAGGGCCTCGTACATGCTAAGTATGTGCTTTACCACTGAGCTACACCCCAGCCCGGGAGGGACTGCGTGCTTGGATTGGGTCTCACATGCCGGACGTGGTGGCACAAGCTTGTAATCCCAGTACTTTGGGAGGCTGAGACAGGAGGATTGCAGGTTCGAGGACAGCCTCAGCAAGTAGTGAGACTCTTATCAAGCTAGTAAGATCCTGTTTCAAAATAAAAAAACTAAAAAATAGGGATGGGGGCATAGCTCAGAGGTAGAATACCCCTGTGTTCAATCCCACAAAAAAAAAAAAAAAGAAAGAGGGTTTCACTAAGTTGCTGAAGGTCTCACTAAATTGCCAAGGCTGGCCTTGAACCTGCAATCCTCCTATCTCAGCCTCCCAAGTAATGGGATTATAGGCATGCATCACCATGCCCAGCTACCCCTAGCCCTTTTTATTTTGAAACAGGGCCTTGCTAAATTGCATAGGCTGGCCTCAAACCTGCGATCCTCCTGTCTCAGCCTCCCAAGTACCAGGATTACAGGCGTGCACCACCTTGCCTGGCGTGGGGGGGGGGGATTTCTTTATCCCTGAGGTTTCTCTATCAGAGATGCTGCATATGGGCGGAACTCATCGGGAGCTGCCCTCCTGGGCTAAGCTGCCGAGGGGTCCCCTCCGCCCCTTCCTACCATTGCTGTGGGTGCCTGCAGAGCCAGCAATGCAGTTAGCATCTGATTCACACACGGTGCTATGATCAGGAATCTGGAAAAAGAAAAATGAGTGTAAACAAGTCCCACGTGGTCCGGCCTCTCACATAGCTGGCCAGTGTGGAGAGCGGGGAGCCCACCTACCTCGGGACAGGTGCCCTGGGTCTGGTTCATGGTGACAATCATGTTGGTCATGATGAAGAGGGAGTTTTCCTCCTGCAGAGAGGGAAAGGGGGACAGTCCTGTGGGTCACCCTCAGGGGAGTCGGCCAGGGCCACGGAGAAGGCTGGACGTTTCTCCTTACTAGGACAGTTCAAACGAACTGCTCCATGTCTCCTGCTCTCTCCCATGAGAGTTTATTTTTTGTGGCACTCGGGATGGAACCCAGGGGCATTCTACCTCTGAGCTACACCCCCGGCCCTATTATATTTTAAATTTTGAAACGGGGTTTCACTAGGTTGATGAGAGTCTCACTACTTGCTGAGGTTGTCCTCGAATCTGCGATCCTCCTGTCTCAGCCTCCCAAGTACTGGGATTACAGGCGTGTGCCACCAACCCCTGGTCCATGAGAGTTTATAACCCAGTGGAAAAGTGAGACTCAAACAAATACTTACAGCCGGGCATGGTCTCAGCCTCCCAAGCTTGGGATTACAGGCCTGCGCCACCAAGTCTGGCTCTTTTTTTTGGTACTGGGGATCGAACCCAGGGGCATTCTACCTCCAAGCTACACCCAAGCCCCCTTTTTTCTTTTGAAACAGGTTCTTGCTAAGTTGCTGAGGTTCTCACTAAAATGCTGAGGCTGGCCTCAAATTTGTGATCCTCCTGTTTCAGTCTCCCAAGTTCTTTTTTTTTTTTTTCTTCAGAACTGGGGATTGAACCCAGGGGCATTCTACCTCCGAGCTACACCCTCAGCCCTATTTTTTTATTCTTTATTGTGAAACAGGGTCTCACTAAGTTGCAGAGGGCCTCACTAAGTAGCTGAGGCTGGCCGCGAACCTGCAGTCCTCCTGTCTCAGCCTCCCAAGTACTGGGATTACAAGCGTGCGCCACCACGCCTGGCTCAGTCTCCCAAATTCTGAGATTACAGGCGTGCACCACCAGGCCTGGCTTATCTATTTCAAATGTAGGAAAATTTTGGTCTAGAGATGAGCTGAGTAGGCACAGTGGTTCTGTCCCATCTG
Source organism: Glis glis (assembly GCA_004027185.1). Taxonomy (NCBI): domain Eukaryota; kingdom Metazoa; phylum Chordata; class Mammalia; order Rodentia; family Gliridae; genus Glis; species Glis glis. Next base: position 7,514 of record PVJS01063293.1, on the reverse strand, counting down.
TGGGGGAGCACAGGGACAGGTGACAGCTCGGGAAGGGAGCCCCGTGGACCTCACCCACCCCCAGCCCAGAAGCCGAGGGAAGGCTCAGCTGCTGGGCGGTGCTTCCCGCCACCGCCGGGGCAAGGCAGGCTGTTCCCTCCCTCGGCTCCACTAGACACCTGGGCATGACAATCCCAGAGCTTGCCAGGACGAGGCCATGTCTCCATGGAAGCAGGACACACGTGCCTGCCCAGGGGACCAGCCACCTCCAGCTACCTGCAGTCCCCTGTCCCACGGGACCTTTATGGCTCATTAGCTCTGTCTTCTCTCTCTCTTTTTTTTTTTTTGGTGGTGCTGGGGATTGAATCCAGGGGCATTCTACCTCTGAGCTACACCCTCAGCCACCCCCCCTTTTTAATTTTTTATTATTTTTTTTGCAGTACCAGGGATTGAACCCAGGGGCATTCACCCCGGCCCTATTTTTTATCCTTTATTTTGAAACAGGGTCTCACAAAGTTGCGGAGGACCTCACTAAGTAGCTGAGGCTGGCCGTGAACCTGGATCCTCTGGTCTCTGCCTCCCAAGTACTGGGATTACAAGTGTGCACCACCACGCCCGCCCCCCTTTTTAAATAAGGTCTCACTAAGTTGCTGAGGGTCTCACTAAATTGCTGAGGCTGTCCTTGAACCTGCAATCCTCCTGTCTCAGCCTCCTAAGTACCGGGATTCTGGGCATGTGCCACTGTACCCGGCTGGGCTTTTTTTTTGCAGTACTGGGGATTGAATCCAGGGGCATTCTACCTCTGAGCTACACCCCCCAGCCCGATTGTTTATTCTTTATTTTGAAACAGGGTCTCACTAAGTTGTGAAGGGCCTCACTAAGTAGCTGAGGCTGGCCGTGAACCTGCGATCCTCCTGTCTCAGCCTCCCAAGTACTGGGATTACAAGCGTGCGTCACCACGCCCGGCTGGGCTTTCTCTTGAGAAGGCAGGAAAGGGGGAAATGAGCACACTGCAGGGTTTCTGGTCTTTATTTTCCCTCTTACAGCTCTGAGCCAAGGGCTGGCAACTTATCTGAATTTGACCACCCAGGCCGGAGCGGTCAGCCACCTGCAGGGGCCCGTGGGGTTTGGCCGTGTGGCGCATCGCTGCAGAGTCAATGTTGAACCTGCAGCTTTGGGCTGGGATGTGGTTCAGCGGTAGAGCTTGCCTAGCAGGCGTGGGGCCCTGGGTTCATCCGCAGCGCACGCGCATGCACTTGTACATACACACACACACACACACACACACACACAGAATGTGAAACTGCAGCTTTGTGGGTTAACAGACTGGAGACAAGGCCACACCAGACAGCATTTTCTCTTCTCTTTGCTACTTCTCTCCAGTTTAGGCTTTGGTCTCTAATTGCTGTTGAATTCTTTACATTGTCTGACAAGATTTACCTTGTGGGTGTAAGACAGTAAAACAAATACAAAAGGTGGAAAGGAGCCGGGCGTGGTGGTGCCTCCCTGTAATCCCAGTATTTGGGAGGCTGAGACAGGAGGATCGCAGGTTCGAGGACAGCCTCAGCTACTTACAGTGAGGCCCTCCACAACTTGGTGAGACCCTATTTCAAAATAAAGAATAAAATAGGGCTGGAGGTGTAGCTCAGAGGTAGAATGCCCTGGGGTTCAATCCCCAGTACCACACACACACACACACACACAAAATAAATAAATAAAAGAACTGGGGGTGTAATGCAGAGGTAAGATACCCTTGGATTCAACCCCCCAGTGCCCCCCCCAAACACAAGATATTTGCTTTCTTATCTTTTAGGGCTTGAGACAGAGCAAGATGTCCACATGAACAGGACAAATTAATGTGCTGGGGCCAGCCACGATTAGAGTTGAAGAGCCATGGCTGAATGAATACTACCTGTTAGACCGAAGCCCAAAAGAGATCGGGCTGCGCTACTTCCTGGGCCTTAAACAGCGCGTCTGGTGGAGATGTCAGAACTCTGGTCCTTGATCATTAACCAGCGTGCAAAGTCACTAAAGAGAAAGCCAAGCCGGGCCTGGTGGCACACACCTGTGATCCCAGTACTTGGGAGGCTGAGACAGGAGGATCGTCGCAGGTTCGAGGACAGCCTCAGCAACCCAGCAAGTCTCTCGGCAATCTAGCAAGATGCTTGTTCGAAACAAAAACTAAAATAGGGCTGGGGGTGTAGCTGGGAGGTAGAACGCCCCTGGGCTCAACCCCTGGGGGGGGGGCGGGAGGAGAGAGAGAGAGAGCGCCCGGCGAGAGGCTTCAGTGTGGACAGTCACCTGGGAGACCTACCTGCGCTGGTATCACATAGTCGGCCACGTCCCAGATCCGGAACCCAAGTGCCGACGTGTTGGTCACAGCCACGCCTTTGGCCTTGGTGGTAACTGAGCTGACCACAGAGTCCATTTCCTGGTAGCCCTTTTCCCACACAAACACCCACCTGTGGAATAAAACGGGTCATTAGGATCCAGGGAGTGAGTGTGTGTGTGTGTGTGTGTGTGTGTGTGTGTGTGTATTTTACTGAAGATTGAACCCAGGGGCATTCTACCTCCAAGCTACACCCCCACCCCTATTTTGTTCCTTTATTTGGAAACAGGGTCTCACTAAGTTGCTGAGGGCCTTACTAAGTAGCTGAGGCCGCCTGCGAACCTGCGATCCTCCTGTCTCAGCCTCCCAAATACTGGGATTCCAAGTGTGCACCACCACGCCCAGCTGGCATTCTACCTCTGAGTTTCACCCCCAGCCCTTTTTTAAAAAAATTTTTAAGCAGGCTTGATGGCACACGCCTGTAATCCTAGTACTTGGGAGACTGAGACAGGAGGATCACAGATTTGAGGACAGTCTGAGCAAGTAGTGAGACTCTCATCAACCTAGCAAGACCCTGTTTCAAAATAAAAAATAAAATAGGACTGAGCCAGGCGTGGTGGCGCACACTTGTAACCCAGTACTTGAGAGGCTGAGACTGGAGGATCCAGGTTTGTGGCCAGCCTCAGCAACTTGTGAGGCCCTCTGCAACTTAGCGAAACCCTGTTTCAAAATAAAAAATAAAATAGGGCTGGGGGTGTAGCTCAGAGGTAGAATACCCCTGAGTTCAATCCCCAGTACCACAAAAAAAAAGTAGGGCTGGGGGTGTAGTCAGTGGTACAATGCCCCTGGGTTCAATCTCCAGTGCCACACACACAAAAATTTTTTAATTAATTAATTTATTTATTTTGGTTCTGGAGATTGAACCTGGAGGCATTCTACCTCTGAACTACACCCCGAGTCCTATTTTATTGTTTATTTTGAAACAGGGTCTTGCTAGGTTGCTGAGACTCTCACTACTTGCTAAGGCTGTCCTTGAACCTGTGATCCTCCTGTCTCAGCCTCCCAAGTACTAGAATTACAAGTGTGTGCCACCATGCCCAGCAACCCGAGCCCTTTTTATTTTTTTTGTTTTTGAAACAGGGCCTCACTAGGTTGCTGAGGTTGGTCTTGAACCTGCATCCTCCTGTCTCAGCCTCCCAAGTACTGGAATCACAGGCGTGTACCACTGAGCCTGGCTCTGGATCCAGAGAATCTGAATGGATGCCAGGGAGCCCGAGAGCCCAAGGCGGGCAGTAAGAGCACGTTTACTGATGATGTGACTTTGAAAAAGCTGCTCAACTTCGGAGGCTCCATTTCCACTTCTGTGAAAGGGGAGGCAGTAGCCCCTTTATTTATTTCGCAGGAAATAAACGAGACAATACAGGAAAAGCACTTAGCGCAGTAACCGGCACACGGGAAATGCTTGATGAGCACTAGCTGTTTCTGTTTGTTTTTGTGGTACTGGGGATGGAACCCAGGGTTGTTCTACCTCCGAGCTGCACCCTCAGCCCTATTTTATTTTTTATTTGGAAACAAGGTCTCACTAAGTTGCTAAGAGCCTTGCTAAGTTGCTGAGGCTGGCCTCGAACCTGCAATCCTCCTGTCTCAGACTGCCAAGTACTGGGATGACAGGCGTGTGACACCATGCCCGGCCATCTCCCTTTCTTCTAAATCCTGGATGCTAAGACTTCAGCAATTCACTGGTTTGGATGATTCATGAGTTTGTTTAATCTAAGCAGTTTCCAAACTCACTACCCATCCCGGAGATGGACTATTTGCTTTGTCGGTGCTTCTAGGAATTCAGCTGCAGTAAAGCTTCTGTTTAATTCCAATCTGACCCATAGATGCTGGGGGCAGGAAACCACCGTTATTTGAGTTTTTTTTTTTTTTTTGTGGTACTGGGGATTGGACCCAGGGGCATTCTACCTCCGAGCTACACCCCCGGCCCTATTTTTTATTCTTTATTTTGAAACAGGGTCTCGCTAAGTTGGGGAGGGCCTCACTAAGTAGCTGAGGCTGGCCGTGAACCTGCGATCCTCCTGTCTCAGCCTCCCAAGTACTGGGATTACAAGTGTGCTCCACCACGCCCAGCTAAACCACCGTTATTTTATCGCCCAAGTACAGTGAGTTGCTAAGTCAGAAAAAGATGGTTTCACATCAGTTATTATCATGTGCTTAAGTATTTCCTCATCCTGTGACTGACTGATAACAGTGTTAGATGACTGGGATTATGAATTTGGTCTCTTTAGGAGGAATAGTTGCTGTATACAAGAGACCACAATTGCTGGGCGTGGTGGTGCACGCCTGTAATCCCAGTACTTTGGGAGGGGAGACCGGAGGATCCGGGTTCGCAGCCAGCCTCAGCTCTCTCTCCCTATCTCTCTTTCTCTCTCTCTTTACTTAGTGAGGCCCTCTGCAACTTCGTGAGACCCGGTTTAAAAATAAAATATAAAAAAATAGGGCCGGGGGTGTAGCGCAGAGGTAGAACGCCCCTGGGTTCAATCCCCGGTACCGCAAAAAAAAAAAAAAAAAAAGGAGACCACAATTTCACCGAGATTAATTGGATCAGGAAGTTAAGAAAAGTTAAAAGGAAAAATAAAAAGCCCATTCTTCAGACCCTGGATTAGTTCTGATCATAGCAAGATGTATAAAAGCAAAGCACTATTGCTTTAAAAATCCTTGTGATCAGCCAGGCACGGTGGCGCATGCCTGTAATCCCAGTACTTGGGAGGCTGAGACAGGAGGATCGCAAGTTTGCAGTCAGCCTCAGCTACTTAGTGAGGCCTCCGCAACTTAGCGAGACCCTGTTTCAAAATAAAGAATAAAAAAATAGGGCTGGGCGTATAGCTCAGAGGTAAAATGCCCCTGGGTTCAATCCCCAGTATGGCAAAATAAATAAATAAAATAAAAATAAAAAATAGGGCTGGGGGTGTAGCTCAGAGGTAGAATGCCCGTGGGTTCAATCTCCAGTACCCCCCCCAAAAATCCTCGTGATCAACCGGGTGTGGTGGTGCATGCCTGTCATTGGGAGGCTGAGACAGAAGAATTGCAGGTTCAGCAACTTAGTGAAACTGTTTCGAAATACAAAATAAAATAGGGCTGGAGGTGTTGCTCAGGGGTCGGATGCCCCTGGGTTCAATCCCCAGTACCACACGCACACACTCCTCATGACTGAGGTAAAGGGCACTCTATAAAGACCCCTACAGCGGGATGCGGTGGTGCACGCCTGTAATCCCAGTACTTGGGAGGCTGAGACAGGAGAATCACAGGTTGGAGGACAACCTCAGCAAGTAGTGACTCTCATCAACCTAGCGAGACCCTGTTTCCAAATACACAAAACAAAACAAACCCTACAGAGCTGCAGTGCCCAAGAGAAATATAATGCAAAACCACACGTGTGATTTAAAAATTTCTAGTAGCAATGTTAAAAAGTAAAAAGACACAGGGAAAATGTTAAAAAGCAAAGACAGAAAAAATTAATTTATATATATATATATATATAGATATAGATATAGTGTGTGTGTGTGTCTGTGTGTGGTACTAGGGATTGAACCCAGGGGCATTCTGCCTTTGAGCTACACCCCAGCCCTATTTTATGTTTTTATTTTGAAACAGGGTCTCACTAAGTAGCTGAGGCTGGCCGTGAACCTGCCATCCTCCTGTCTCAGCCTCCCAAGTACTGGGATTACAAGTGTGTACCACCACGCCTGGCTGGATGGTTTTTCTGTTGAGTCCGCGGCTGGATTATTTAGGGGTGTGTGTTTGTGCTGGGGATTGAACCCAGGGCCTCATGCATTTTAAGCATGTACCTTAGCACTGAGCTACACCCCCAGCAAGACGGTTTCTTGAATACTGCAGTACCTGCCGCTGCAGGAACAGATGTTGGATGCCAAACCTACCAGACCATATGCGCTCCCTCCTGCAGTATTAACAGATTCCAAACTCCACCCCAAGGTGGGGATCTGTTACTTTTGTGTGTGTGTGTGTGTGTGTGTGTGTTGCACTGGGGATTGAACCCAGGGGCACTCTACCTCTGAGCTATACCTCCAGCCCTATTTTATTTTTATTTTGAAACAGGGTCTCGCTAGGTTATTAAGTGTCACTATTTGCTGAGGCTGTCCTGGAACCTGCAATCCTCCTGTCTCAGCCTCCCAAATACTGGGATTACAAGCCACCACACCTGGCTGATCTGTTACTTTTAAACAGTTCTTCAGACAAGTCTTTCACAATCAGCTTAAGTTCACAAAACACTAGGTTAATGGTTCCCCAACTTTACAAACATGACATTCACCTGCGGAGCTAACTCTATCGCAAAGGAATGAGAAGGCGGGGGCTGGGATCGGCCATGGGGATTTCCTGCACATTTCCAGATGGTGCCAATGTGAGTTTGGGGACCACTGTCCTAAGCCTTTTAGGAAAACAGGACAGCAGAGGCATGGATCAGCCCTGCAGCTGCACACTCTCCTGGGGGCGGGTGTGTGTGTGTGTGTGTGGGTGCTCTTGGGTTGTATTAAATGGTGACAGGTGCATTCTATTAAAATTAAGCATTTAGTGAGGCCTGTGCGCCAGGGCATATATAAGCCCAGGAGGGCGGGCGGGAGCGCAGGTGAAGGCTGGCCCCCCCACCCTCGTCTCCAAACAATCCCACAAAACCAAGTCGGCGACCTTTACACTTTTGGAGAGTGTGACCCGTCCCCCGTCTTGGGTCGCCGCACGCGGGGGGGGGGGGGGCAGCCACAGACCTGGAGGGAACCAAGTGGAGACCCCAAGCCTTGGTTTTGCCCGCGGACCAGCGGCCCGGGACCGCGCGGAGCGGCCGAAGGTAAGGGAGCGGGAGAATCACGGCCGCCGCGGGCCTGGGGTGCCCCCGCGAGTCCCAGTCCCCCCAAGCAGGAGCAGCGGCCGGTGCGCAGCCGTCGGGGTCCCCCCCACGGGCCCCGGCCCCCCAGGCAGGAGCGGCGGCCGTCGGGGGTCCCCCAGGCAGGAGCAGCGGCCATCAGGGGTCCCCCCGGCCCCCCAGGCAGGAGCGGCGGCCGTCGGGGTCCCCCAGGCAGGAGCAGCGGCCATCAGGGGTCCCCCCGGCCCCCCAGGCAGGAGCGGCGGCCGTCGGGGTCCCCCAGGCAGGAGCAGCGGCCATCAGGGGTCCCCCCGGCCCCCCAGGCAGGAG
>PVJS01063292.1:0-10523 GCA_004027185.1 Glis glis | reverse complement strand
CAGCCTCCCATGTCTTTTCCTATATCTTTTAGAATAGTGGCTCCCAAACTTGAGTGCCCTTCAGAGTCACCTGGAGGTCTGGTTAAAACCTCATATGAGCCGGGCCTGGTGGTGCACACTTGTAATCCCAGTACTTGGGAGGCTGAGACAGGAGGATTGCAGGTTCGCGGCCAGCCTCAGCAACTTAGTGAGGCCCTCCGCAACTTCGTGAGACCCGGTTTCAAAATAAAGTATAAAAAAAAAATTAGGGCCGGGGGTGTAGCACGGAGGTAGACCGCCCCTGGGTTCAATCCTGGTACCTTAAAAAAAAGTTAAATTGAATTATTTAATAAACATTGGGATTTTGGAATATTGAAATAAATACCTGAAAATATTGGCAATATTGGAATAAATATTAAACCTTCAAGTCAGATCTTCTAAGGCAACATCCATGCTATCTCCTATAATGCCTGGCATGGACTCTAGGTGAAGCACGGTGTATCAATGTTGACTGAGTAATTGATGGTTCCTCCTATTTGTCACACTATCTCTCATTCCCATTTGACTCTCTGCACAGGTGGCCTGTAGGTTTGTTGCTCCTACTTGTCTTTATAGCCATACCATATGTTGAGTCTGCGTGCACAAAGGATTTACTCAGCATTGTAGGCAAGCACTCAAGATTCTAATATTGAGTGCTATGTCTAGGCACGAAGGAGATTGTTTAGCCATATATATTTGCAAATAAATCTACAGAATTTTGGAATTAAGTGGTTAATTATTATGCCATGAGCACCCACTTACAACAAAATGTTTATCAAAGTTTCTAAGATTGGGATAATTCAATGGTAGTAAATAAGCATATGTTAGTGGCATATTAGCCCTGTTCTTTTTTTATTGCATCTATTCAAAATTTTCTCCAAGAGATGTTCAAAATATGCTCTGTATTATTTCATAAACCTGCTGCTCAAAGAACAAGTCCAGACACACAGAGTACTCAAGTTTAAAAAGCAGAACTCAAAATTCAGAAGTGATTAAAGAAAATAGTGAGAAAATATAAAGAACTATCTGATGATTAATAATAATCATGAAGCAAGAGGGAGCGACACATGCAAAAATCCAGCAAGATCATTAGAAAAACTCTGCCCAATGGTTTCTATTAGTTCTTTAATGGGAGAAATTAAGGTAACAAAAACCAATTCAGAGATGTTATAGTGATTTTATATAAATATTTAGTATAAGATGTACTCAAATCGCATTACAGATATGTTTCAGCTAGTTTCTACATATTCTTTATTCCTCTTTATACAATCAATTCAAAATGGCCTCAAGATTTTGCTATGTATAGAATCCTGGTCTGGTTGGGCATTGACTTTCCAATGGGTCATGTTCTGTTATATAGAGGAAGAAAAAGCATGAAAGCCACGTGTTCTACAGAAGCTATCTTAAAAATCATGATTTCTGACTTAGAATGCTACATGTGTTACTATGCTGAGATGTCAAAAGTGATCTACAGATAAAACTCAATTTGATATTCTTTAGTTTCAGTGAACTTTATAGTTTTATGATTATCTCCCATTGCTTAATAACATGTACTATGTATTTCAATGAAGCTAACCTTTTAATTGTGTGAAATACCCCTCCTTCTTTCTCTTCCTCCAATGCACCCCTCCCAGCACAGACGCTGATGTCCTCTCTGTCCCTGATCTCCTCGCATGGCTTCTTCTTTCCTCTCAGCCCATCTGTATTCTGGACATCCTTCAGCAGTCCCCAGTCAGGTGATACACACTTGATACGGAGACCTCTTTTCTCTAATATCCTTTTATAGCTGTCAATCAATTACATCAAACACAGTCAAGCAGATGAACATAGGACACACTCAGTCAACTTCATGACGATTTATTTCTCTGCAGATGGCATCATAAAAGCAGAGACCATGCATATGAGTCAAAAGTAAGATATCTGCTCTACTGAGGCAGTTGGGTGCTGCCCCTATCAGGATCTTGTCACTTAGTAGGGCACCCAAAGATTGCTATGGGGTGACAGCTTTGTACTTCATTCTGACCTTGAATGGCAAAAAAGCGCTTCCCAAAAAACCATTGTTTTCTTAGAAAATGTGAATGGAGCTTTCATCATGCAGCAGTTTGTGATGTTTATGAAGCTATTTATGTTTCTAACTTGTATGATCAATAGATTTATGAGCAAGGTCAAACATAGGGGAAATCATGCAATAGGAAGCCAGCTTGTTAGCATCCTCCCTCATTCTGCTCTGCCTCCCACATCAACTTATTCAATGTTCCCATACCATTTGCCTTTCTAATTATGTAAGAAACTTCAGGGACATTAGTTTCAGATCTTCACTTGTTCAAGACTTATTTGCATCTTGAAATATGAGACAGAAATGCCAAACATAAATTACCACACTAAGATTGGTAGAGTTTGGCAAGATGTGGTGGTGCACACCTATAATTACAATATTCGAGAGAGCAAGACAGGACAACTGGATGTTCAAGGCCAGACTCAGCAACTTAGCAAGATGCTGAATCTCCAAAATGTTTTGAATTTAATTCTTTGAAGAAAAAACAAACATTTGTAAAAATTGTGTGTATTTTTGATTTGTTATCATTGATTTATATAATTATAGGTCTTGCCTGGGAAAATGGGGGAGAATTTTGCTACATAAGGATTTTTTTAATTTAAAAAAGTAAAAGTGGATGTAGTAGCCTGTAAAAGTTCTGATAAATCTTAGTAGAAATGCTGGTATAATTTTTGAGAAGAAAAAATAGACTAACAAGCCACAAATAAAGATCAATGATAAACAGAATGAAAATATTACAAAGAAGAATGAGTATAAACTTAAAGAATAGCACAGCAACAAGCTATTCTAGTCATCAAATAGAATAACCAGAACAAACTGTAACATACAGAAGAACATAAGTAAAAACAGCATTTATTTATTTATTTATTTATTTATTTATTTATTCATTTTTTGTACTGGGGATTGAACCTGAGGTAATTTTACCTCTGAACTATACCCCCAGCCCTATTTATTTTTTGTTTTTATGAAACAGTATCTCACTAGGTGCTGAGTCTGTCCTCAAGCCTGTGATCCTCCTGTCTGAGCTACCCAAGCACTGAGGTTATAGGAAACATTTTTTTTTTAAATGGAAACTGTGTCACTGCAAGTTTCTCCTGAAATTTTAATGATTTAGACAATGAAAATGTGGGGGGATTTAGCTCAAGAATCACTTTACTCTTCTACTTCATTTGTTTTGTGGATACTGGTTAAATTTACACATAACATACTGGCAGTTGTTAGAGAATTGATCAGGAAGTGCATACATAGTGCTATTAGTAAATTCAGAGAATTGGTTGAAGAATTATCGAAGCCAAAGAATTGGTTGTGTACTAGCCATCATTCCGTAGATTTAGAGTTAATCCTGCAACTAGAAAGACACTAACAATAGATTACACCTAATTGTGTTTGAATCGCAAACTGAATTACCTTCCTTGTGAGTCTGCCACTGGAGCGCACAGACCCCAATTCCAGCCCTCAGTATAATTAATGGTGACAGATTTCCTATATCTACTTGGGGATGCTGTCTATTGCCTGTGATGTCTCACTAAGATAAATGACTTAGCCAATTGCAGATAAAAATGTTTTCCATCAGAAGTAGGCCGTGACACTACAATGAAGAATAAGCTCAACCTGACTTTATGAATGGTAAAAATTTTCTTGCCAGAATGTGCAATGGCAAATGTTATTGTTAATATTGATTTCTACCCATACAAGAGTAACAATGTCAACAAGATCAATTCTTTTAGTCACATCTGTTGTTGCAGGATAAAAAGTATCTACTTACTGCCAAAACTGAATTTAATACAGCATCATGGTTTAGATTTTAAATTTACTTTAGCACATCAGGCTTTAGTTTTTTAGGAGTAAGAAGTAAAATATTGATGATTTCTACCCATTACAATCAGCCAGGGTTAATGTTTAATTTCACTTGGGATTGACGTTAGCCAAAATTTAGGGTTACTCCTATAGAAAGCAATACTCTTGGACTGGAATGACTGTCATTAATTTTTCCCCATATCCAGGAGGATTTAAGTTAGCTCTAAAAAAGTGAACACCTTAAAATGTGTTGGAAGGCGGAAAATAAATGATAAAATAAAAAGTTTTATATTTAAAATGCACATAAATGAAATTAAAAAATTGTGACTTTTAAGGCATGGAAGGCAAGACATATGGGTGGAATTGTAATAGTAGATCAATACTGGCTTGTGGTTATACTTTCTCACTGAAAAACTTAACTTTCAACAGGAAAAAGAAAACTATGTGATATAGATAAGTTTCACACAAATGCAGTCCTTTTCTATGCACAGTTGGAATATCTTCTAAACGTATGAGTTAATTGTATTTTGTGCAGCATGACACCCTCCAGCAAATTACAAGTGAACCAGAAAGGAAGAACAACTTCTATCTGTATATGTCAACAAAGTCCTATATTGTTTAGCTTCAGGTCCTTTTCTGACTTCAGCTCACATCCTAATTCTCTTTTCTTGCTGATCTCCAGACATACTGGCCTTCGATCCATTTCACAAGCCTTCTCATTTTCCTCATTTATAGAGTTTCATACTCACTCTTCACCCTGACTCGAATGCTTTTCTCTCGAATCATCTCATAGGAAGCACAATTTCTTCATTCTGGGCCAGTTCAGAAGTCACCTCCAATGTCGATTCTCTCTGAATGCCTTGACTGAAAGTGAGATCCGCATCTATTCCCGATGCTATGTTTTCATTGCATTTAGATTTCTCTGGGATGATTCAGTTTATATATTGTACACAGGTGTTTCCATTATGTCAGAAACATCATCTTTTTTCAGAGAAGTGATTATTGGATATTATGATCATTTTATTAGCATAATTTAGAAAATCTTTGCGTATATAAATTATTCCCCTTTTTTCACAGTTTTCTTGTATTTCATTAAGAAATGTAAGTCATGAAAAAGATCATCAGAAGAAATTACACAAGGATTCTGTAGATGAAGGAAAAAGTAAGGAAGATTAAATGGGGTAACTTATCTAAGTTTGCTTTAGCAGACACAAATGCAAGTCAGGCATTGTATCCCACACCTGTAATCCCAACACACATGCCAAATTTGTTATTTTCTTTACATACTCAATTATTTGTATTAAAACCACTTGTAGTTACACTTCATTGCAACACTTTTTGCCAATATTTTCAACATTTACTCAGTTTTACACTATTTACATATGATGGAGACAATGATACTCTCAAAACCAAGATTGACCTAGGAAGCATACCATGGCCAGACAAAGCCAACAGTGACTTAGAGGATCCCACAAGGCTGCTGACGCCCTCTGCTGTTATCCTGCACTGCTTCCTATCTATTTCCTTCATAAAACATAGTATTCTGTAATGATATTCTGTTTTTAACTTATTTCTCTAATATCAGATTGTTAGCTTCAGAATATAGGCTAAAATTTTATTAAAAAGGATGAGTGTGGCAGCATGCTCTTGTACTCCTACCTAATTGAGAGGCTGAGGCAGGAGATCACTTGAGCCCATGAGTTTAGTGAGATGCTATCTCAAAAAATAAATAAATAAAAACCTAAAAAAGAAATAAGGAGTTTAGTGAGATGCTATCTCAAAAAATAAATAAATAAAAACCTAAAAAAAATAAGGTTAGAGATATAGCTCAATGGTAGAGCATATGTTTAGCGTTGTGAAGCCCTGGGTTCAATCTCTTGTACCAAAAAAGAGGAAAAAAAACTCATTTGTATATGGCAGTTCCAGGCACACAAAAGGCCATTACAACCATTTTGGAATAATTGAGTGCTTTTGTAAAAGTTGATGATGTCCCATCATGCATTCAACTATTGCTCCATGGGAAGAACTGATGTGTTTGCCAACCTAAATGCAAATGATTTAGATGGAGAAACTAAATATTCAGCTTTGCAATATAAAATCATATGCATTTTATAAAATGTATAAAACCTACATCTGCTCACATTGTTGGTGGGTTTTGCCTGGGTGAGAAGGCAGGAGAAGACAGAAGGTAGAGCTGTTTCCTTTCTATAGAAGGTTGAGAATGGATTAATCTACATTATACTGTATTATGTTGTAGAAATAAGTGCTCTGGTTGAAAATAACAGAGGAAAAGGCCGATTCTGGGCAAGACATGAGAATTTGGAGACCAGCCTTTGGTGTTCAGTGATGAGAGATTTTTCTATCTGAGCAACATCATAATTGAACCCAGAAGAGAATGTCCCACCACTCTTTGGACAATGAGAGGAATGCTGACCCCTGGCACTTGTAGGTATATTTCTAGCTTGAGTGCTGGACTGTTAAGGAATCCATGAGCATAAGCCTGGGCCAGTGGGCCCTGTAATGAACCACAACTATTACCTGATAGAAATAACCAATAACTGTACATCACTTGCTTACCCATGAACTTTCTGTTCAGTCTTTTTGGAAGTTGCAATCTTTGCATAATGCCCCACAGGAGAATTGGGGGGCTGTTTCACTCTTGTATCAAAATGGTTAAAGTGGAGGCTGTGCCTTCTCCATCCCATCTCCCCACCTGCCTTCAGGTTCATAGCTGCAGTGGTCCAAGTGACTGGGAGGAGGCTGGAGAGGGAACAGGAGGGTGACGTATGCTGTCGTGCATAAGGAGACACCAGCCACAGCAAGAAGCAAAAGTGTAAAACTATTAATTTTACTCTTTACTGAATGCTTATTCTGTTCTGGTATTAATACATCAATTCATTTATTTCTGCCCATTCTGTGAAGCAGTACTGTCAATAACATGTGAGTCATGACCACAGTGAAGACAGGGAGGGAGCATCAATGGAGAGGCTGCTACTCACTGCTACTCAGTGTCATAATTTGGACAGTAGTAAAAATGTGTCTAAATAGACTCAAGAGCTCATGAAGAGCATCATATGGTCTCTAGAGGTTCTGTATGTTGAAGGATCCTTTGGGAGCGCTGTAGGAAGGGGCAGATTAGAACCCTGGAAAAAAATGCTATCACTGAGACTGGTGAGTTCATCCTTGCCTCACAGTATTAGTTTTACAAAGTATTAAGAAGTTCAAAGGACTTTGTCTTCGTTGTTGGATGCTTTGCATTTCCCGTTCTCCCAAGAGCTTCTTTGTGAACTGTGTGGAAAAATAACTGCTGACACTAAGGCTATAGCTTACAAAATGACTTGCACCAGAATAAATTATTGTTTAGCTCACTGAGCTTTCCTGGCGAGCTGATCAAATAACTTTGAGTTTAAGAAGTGATACCTAGATGCCCTGATTATTCCATTTCACTCTTTCTCACATACAGAAACCAAGAAGGTATTGAAGAAACCTGCATCTCAGATCCTACCCACCTACCTTGGCACGTCTAGGAGAGACTATTTCACTTTTATACTAAAACTCCAGTGTGCAAAGTAGGGTATGTAATTTACTTCCTATAAAATATATGTAGCTACAAGAGATATAAAGAAGGCTAGAAAGAGTGACAAAGAGAGTTCAGTGTCTGCAGCCTTGTCTGTCTAGAGTAGATACGTGAACTAGGATTCAATATAGTCAGAAGGATGAATCTGACTGTCTTTAATATTGACATCAATTGCTATCGTCAGATGGATTTGGCAGTGATCTCTACTGATTATTAAGGTAGCTTTGTAAGCAGAATCATCTAAGCTTTAGTGATTTTTGGTACACATCCATAAATCCACCTATTTATTTTCATTTTCTTGGTAGTCTGTTGGGGGGAAACACATGTTTATTTTCTGCATATGGTGAACTAGTTTAACCCCTTCATAAGTAAATTCAAAACAAAATCATTTATTGCTGAAAGTTATAAATATCAATCACCAGGTGCTAAAGTGGATAATCTCAAGGGCCTTCTACAGTTACTAGGGTGAGACTTATTGGAGTAGAGAATTCATAACATCCTAAGATAACATAAAATGTGAGGCTCAAGTCAACAAATCTGTTGTGAAGCTTTTTGTTTTGAACTTAATTCTCCAAATGAACAAAAATATTTCAGAGATTTTAATGGTTTATAGCACACATACGTTAGAAATAATGCCATCAAGTGCCATCTAATAGTTATTTTTGAGCTGCAATACAAATTTTTCATTAGTTAGTTAACCATTTTGCCTTGCTCGTGCATGCCTCTTGGCCCCGTTTACCAAAAATCAGACCTACTGGAGACCCCATTGATATGTTCTTGTGAAGATGCCCGAGTGTCTCTGTGCACCACAACACACAATGGTCTTCAATACCGTTAACATTTTTCTTTATTTGTCTCCATTGTTAGTATGTGCTGTGCTTATGTTACAACATAGTTGAAGAAAAGAGACATTTAGCAAATAGCTAACCTAAATATCTGGGCAGCACTACAATTTACAGAATATACAACTGAATACATATGCTAATACCTCCATCAACAACACAAGCCTTGCTCAAAATATGTATGAAAAAATTATGTATGTTAAATATGTTAAAATGTAAATATGTAAATTAAATATGTTAAAAAATTATGTATACATAGTACTAGGGATTGAACATAGGAGTGCTCTACCACTGTATTACATCTTCAACGCTTTTTAGTTTTTAACTTTGAGACAAGGTCTTGCTAAGTTGCCAAAGCAGGCCTCAAACTTGTGATCCTCCTGCTTCAGCCTCCTAGTTGCTGGGGTTACAGCTGAATTTTTTTTTAAGAAAATGCATAGCTGGGCATGGTAGCACATGACTGTAGTCCCAGTACTTAGAAGGCTGAGACAGGAGAATCACAGGTTGGAGGCCACTTTCAGCAACTTAGTAGGGTCCTGTTTCAAAATACAAAGTAAAAAGGACTGGGGGTATAGCTCAAAGGTAGAATGCCTCTGGGTTTAATCCCCAGTAACCAAAAAAAAAAAAAAAAAGAGAGAGAGAGAAAGGAAAAGAAAAAAGTAAAGAAAATGCACACCATAAGTAAAGAGTTTAAAATATCATGTTTATCATGTTTTATTTTTTCCAGTTGAATACATTATCAAAAATAATTCCACCTAAAATCATTGTCATAGGACTCCAAAGTCTACTTACTTCTATGGGAACAGATAATCAGAGTTCTCTCATTAGAATCCTGAGCATCAGACAAGAGCATCTCTGTTGTATTGACATTTTTCTTTGTCTATTCTTGTGTGTACCTGAGTGGAAAGGGCATTATTTTTTTTTCAGGAAAAAAAATAGTGAACTATGAGATTCTGGACTTGAAAATCACCTTGAAATTCTTAATTCTTTTTCTAATGGTTGAATGCACATTATAGAATTTTCTGATTGAATTATAAACTTTTGGAGACAAGAGACATTGCATCTTATACTTCTTTATACATTTTGAGACAAGAAACTTACTACATCTTATAATTCTTTATATACCATGAACTAACAAAGATTTCTAAAAGTAACCAATAAACATGAATTAATTGTTTGTTCAAACTGATTGAACACCCATGTGTCATAAAAACTATAGAGGAGTTTTTTTATCTGTATAATTTTATTTGTACAGCTTGGACAAATAGCTCACATTTTAAATGCCTTCAAATATGTTTTTCAATCAATAAATAAATATTTACCGAAAGGTTTCTGTGTTCTCAGTACAGCACAGGATGAATCTTAATAGGGTTGAGCAAATCCTTGAAATCTACTTTTATCCCAGTTCTACAAAAAACATTTCTTTTCCTATATTTATTCCAATCTCCAGATGACTGATTTTTGCATCAAATGCGACTATTTTTCTAACATTGTTTAAGATAATCATCTAATATTGTGCCATTTTTAAGAATAAAGTAAAATATTCAATAACTTTTGAAAAGAAAGACAATGAGAGATGTTTTATCTTCAATTGTGTTAAATATATATAAATTTGTGATGTTATATATTATACTTGCATATTTGTGATGTTAGGTTTACCAAGTAAACCTTAAGTAAAACTTTAATGATGAATGAATTGTGTAATTTTACCACTTTTTAAAGAAACAGGGGCTTGCTATGTTGCCAAAGTTGGTCTCTAACTCCTGGGCTCAAGTGATCCTCTGCCTTAGGCCCCGGAGTAGCTGGGAGTATAGGCACATGCCATCATGTATGGCATATAATATATAATTTAATTCTAATTGTTTAATAATTGTTCATTAAGCAGTAATATTAATTACATTAATGGAACAGTGAAAAATGCCTAGAAGCAGATGCACTTATGTGTGTATGTGCATATTTGAACCAAATTCATATCTATACGTAGACTCATATATGTATGAATTGAATATTTTTAAAAATTGAAATCTTAATGTTATGGAGGAAAATATTATGCTATATTTAGTTATCACTGCTTGATACTTAGAAAATAATTACTTATATTCTCTATTTTACCTCATTAGTCAAAATGAACTGTAGGTATATTTAATAAAGATTAGAAAAACTTAAGTTATTTTTAAAAAATGAGTGTATATTAGGATAGATAAGCACTTTCTAAGTATGATATAATAGGAAC
>PVJS01063291.1:0-10524 GCA_004027185.1 Glis glis | reverse complement strand
ACACACACACACACACACACACACACACAATGCCCCTGGGCTCAATCCCCAGTACCAGAAAAATAAATAAAAAAATGAATAGTAGTAGAATGCTAGCCTAGCATGCACAAGACCCTGGGATGTACCACCAGGGGGAAAAAAAAACAAAACTGAATTGATTGAATTGGCTTTAGGGCCCTGGCAGGGTGTCTGGTATCGGTCATTGAACTGGGAGATTCTAGAATGCAGCCCAGCCCTTTGCCTTGCTCTCTTTAATCTTTTTTTTTTTTTTTTTTTGCACTGGGGATTGAACCCAGGGGCATTCTACCTCTGAGCTACACCCCCAGCCCTATTTTTTATTCTTTATTTTGAAACAGGGTCTCACTAAGTAGCTGAGGCTGGCCGCGAACCCGGGTCCTCCTGTTTCAGCCTCCCAAATACTGGGATTACAAGCGTGCGCCACCATGCCCGGCTTCGTTAATCTCGACAATGCTCACCATCCACTGCTGCTTTTGGGCCTGTCACTTTCTGAGGACAGAGGAGGGGCTGGGAGAGAGGATCATTTTCCCATTTTCCTGCTCATTCTGTGAAAACAGGAGTCTCAACCTAACTACACCCTCACAACTGACCGTCAGCAGCTTCAGTGCTCCAATCTGTCCGGTGTGCCGAAGGTGGGGGCCCTGGCAGAGATCAACCAACATGCCACACCTGGGAGAAAGAAGAGCCAATGAGTGCTTCCCAGATTCGAGTGTCTCATTTTCTCCCTTTCGCGGCCTTCAGCTGATAGGAAGAGGAGGTGGAGGGGAAGGAACTGTTCTATAGACAGAGCGAACAATGGCAGATAAAAATAAGTCCCCTTCCGTTTTTTTCCCTGGAGCAACACTGATTACCTTCTATCTTCCTTCCCTTATTCCATTTCTGGCCTTCTTTCCTGCTTCCCCACCTCTCACTCTTCTACTTTTTTTTTTTTTTTTTTTTGCAGTACTGGGGATTGAACCCAGGGGCATTCTACCTCTGAGCTACACCCCCAGCCCTAGTTTTTATTCTGTATTTTGAAACAGGGTCTAAGTTGCGGAGGGCCTCACTAAATAGCTGAGGCTGGTGAACCCGGATCCTCCGGTCTCAGCCTCCCAAGTACTGGGATTACAAGTGTGCACCACCACGCCTGGCTTCACTCATCTACTTTTTTAGAGCATTGTGGATGAACCTAGGACCTTGCACATGCCGGGCAAATGCTGTACCGCTGAGCTCCATCCCCAGCCTTCCCTTTCTTTCTTGGAACTGAACAGTGCTCACCCATATACTGTTGCTGTTGGGCCTGTCACCTTCTCCTCGACCAGACGAAGCTTAAAGCGGTTGTCCTAGAGGAAGGCAGACGGGAAGAGTGAAGCCAATTCTTTCTTCCCACAAAGACATCCTGGGAGAGAGCTACTCCTTCCCTCATGCCTCAATCTGCCACCTAAAACTGCGTTAGCACTTCACCTTGAAGAGCTGGCGAAGCTGATCCTGGGAAGCCTCGAGCCTCCGGAAGGGTTGTGCAGCAGCTGCAATCTCCTGGCAAATCCGCTCCAAAACAGGCAACTCTGAGCCCCGGACTGTCCTGAAAACAGGAGAGTTGGTTGGCTTGCTTCCTCCATGAAGCATCACCTGGGTGACACACCATTTGGCTAGGGGGTGAGGTCCTGCTATCCAAGAAAAGTCTAGAATTACTGGCAAAGACAGACAAACTCAGAGAAAATGCATAGGAAATCAGGTACAGGTGGGTTTCTTGTTACTGTTGTTTGTTTTTATGCTGAGGATCAAACCCAGGGCCTTGTGCATGCTAAGCAAACACTGTACCGTTGAGCTATATACCCACAGCCCAAGGTACAGACTTAAAACTAGAGCAAAAACTCTGTGCATAAATTTAAAAGTTGAGCGCAGGAAATCTGGATGGACAAAATTAGAACGATAGTAACAAAAGGATGAAATAAAATTTGAAGAATTCATGATAGCCAGGCGTGGTGGCATATGCCCAGTTATCCCAGTACTTGGGAGGCTGAGACCCGAGGATCCGGGTTCACAGCCAGCCTCAGCTAATTAGTGAGGCCCTCAGCAACTTCGTGAGACCTGGTTTCAAAATAAAGTATAAAAAAATAGGGCTGGGGGTGTAGCTCGGAGGTAGAATGCCCCTGGGTTCAATCCCTGGTACTGCAAAAAAAATAAATAAATAAAAAGAATTCATGATGACTAGAGAAGGTAAGTTTGAAGCAGAGTTAGACAGAAGGATATAACCTAGCCGGGCGTGGTGGCGCACGCTTGTAATCCCAGTACTTGGGAGGCTGAGACCAGAGGGTCCGGGTTCGCGGCCAGCCTCAGCTACTTAGTGAGGCCCTCCGCAACTTAGTGAGACCCTGTTTCAAAATGAATAAAAAATAGGGCTGAGGCTTGTAGCTTGTAGCTTGGAGGTAGAATGCCCCTGGGTTTAATCCCCAGTACCACAAAAAAAAAAAAAAAAAAAAAAAGGCTGGGGGTGTAGCTCAGTGGTAGAGCACGTCTGGCACCTGAGGTCCAGAAAAGCTCCTCACAACCACCCGAGTCATTCTCCTTCTTTGCACTACTCACCGATCCTTTCCCAGGAAAAAATCATGGTAAAATCCACACTGTGTACTTGGACCTCGGCATAGAATAGCACCCAGGAGTTGTTCAGCAGCTGCCCCCAGGACATGGGTGCTGGAGTGCCAGAATACCTAGGTGCACAAGAAAAGAGTTGGTAAACTTCTCCTCTAACCCCTAGATCTCGGATCTTTTCCTCAGAGAAGCTGACAGGAAAATCAGTATGGTTCTTCTAAGAATAACTATCACAAAATGGAGAACCTAGACTACGCATGACCACTAAATAGTAAAAAGTTAAAAAAAGCTGGGCTCAGTGGCGCACTCCTGTAATCCCAGTACTTGGGAGGCTGAGACAGGAGAAGCAGAGGTTCAAGGCCAGCACCAGCAACTTAGCGAGACCCCATTTCAAAATAAAAAATAAAGAGGGCCAGGCATGGTGGCACACACCTGTAATCTTAGTACTCTGGAGG
The DNA here is from genome assembly GCA_004027185.1 of Glis glis. Lineage (NCBI taxonomy): Eukaryota > Metazoa > Chordata > Mammalia > Rodentia > Gliridae > Glis > Glis glis. The sequence goes on along the minus strand of PVJS01063291.1, from coordinate 7,480 downwards.
CTAAGATAGGAGGATCACAGTTCACAGCTGGCCTCAGCTACTTAGTGAGGCCCTCCGCAACTTAGTGAGACCCAGTTTCAAAATAAAAATAAAATAGTGCTGGGGATATAGTTCTGAGTAGAATGTCCCTGGGTTCAATCCCTAGTACCACAAATAAAAAAATAAATAAAAAGGGCTAGGGGTATAGCTCAGAGGTAGAATGGGTTCAGGCGCTAGATCCAACAAAAGTTAAAAAAAAAAAGACACAGAAGAAAGCCAGTATCTTCAGTATCTTTTCTTTCAGTGCCCAGAAGTTGCAGTCCCACTCCTCAGTCCTTGGTACTCCCCAGTTCTGGAGCATAGAAACAGGAAACCAATCTTCTTTTGCCATTCCTCACCTTTTAGGGCTTCAGAGTACACTATTATTTGTGTGTGTGTGTGTGTGTTACTGGGGATTAAATCCAGGGGCATTCTACCACTTCCCCAGCCCTATTTTATGTTATTTATTTATTTATTTATTTATTTTGCGGTACCAGGGATTGAATCAGGGGCATTCTACCTCTGAATTACACCCCTAGTCCTACTTTTTATTCTTTATTTTGAAACAGGGACTCACTAAGTTGCGCAGGCCTCACTAAGTAGCTGAGGCTGGCTGCGAACCCGGATCCTCCGGTCTCAGCCTCCCAAGTACTGGGATTACAAGCGTGAGCCACCGCCCCTGGCTCCTATTTTATTTTGAAACAAGGTTGCTAAGTTCCTGAGGCTGGCCTTGTACCTGTGATCCTCCTGTCTCAGCCTCTCAAGTACTAGGATTACAGGTATGTGTCACCATGCCTGACCACTATCTTTTTTTTTTTTTTCTGTACTGGGGATTGAACTCAGGGGTTTCTGCCTTTGAGCTATACTCCCAGCCCTATTTTATTATTTTATTTTGAAACAGGGTCTCACTAAGTCGTGGAGGGCCTAAGTTGCTGAGGCTGGCTGTAAAACTGTGATCCTCCTGTCTTAGCCTCCCAAGTACTGGGATTACAGGTGTGTGCTACTACACCCAGCTTCACTATCTTCTTTTTTTTTTTTTTTGGTACTGGGGATTGAACCCAGAGGCATTCTCCCTCTGAGCTACACTCCCAGTCCTATTTTATTTTTATTTGGAAACAGGGTCTCGCTATGCTGATGAGAGTCTCACTACTTGCCAAGGCTGTCCTCGAACCTGCAATCCTCCTGTCTCAGCCTCCCAAGTACTAGGATTACAAGTGTGCACCACCATGCCTGCCTCACTTTCTTCTTAAGATAGTAGTTCTTTAGGGTTCTATTTATTTGTATTTTTTTTTTCTGTGCTGGGGAATGAATGCAGGGTCTTGTGCATGCTGGGCAAGCACTCTACCATTTAGCTACATCCTTAATCTTCCTGTTTGATCTTTTGGTGCTTTTATTTTTTCCTAGCCCAGGAGTCTAACACCATATAGCTACTCTTCTAGGACTTGATCATTATCCATACAGATGACATAAGAATTCCATTTTTCTGGGTCCTAACAGACAAGGTCTATGTTACTAGGGGTGACATGAAGAGGACAAATTGGGGAGGGGTTCATCCTGTGTTCTCAGTTGAGAAAGTTATGTTAGAATTGAATACCTACTATGGGGGACTTACAATGTATGTGCTCAAGAGTTGAGGAGGTTGAATTGGCATTTTATACTTCCCTTTTTTGTGTGTGGAACTGGGGATTGAACCCAGGGGCATTCTACCTCTGTACTACACCCCAGCCCTATTTTATTTATATTTTGAAACAGGGTCTCACTATGTTGATGAGAGTCTCACTACTTGCTGAGGCTATCCTCGAACCTGCAATCCTCTTGTCTCAGTCTCCCAAATACTGGGATTACAAGCATGCATCACCACACCCAGCTATACTTCTGTTTTTCAACTTATTATTTCTCCCTTTCATTAGCACAAATGATGTTTGCTTAACAGACCAAACCGAAGTAAAAACTTTCATCCTAAGTTTTTAGCTTAGCCAGGAATAGTCAGATAGTCAATACAGTCTGTGGCAGGTCTCTCTCCCAACTGCAAATGGGAAACTGAGGCAAAAGAAATAAATGTTAGAATTTCCTACATAACTGTCTCTTATTTTACTAGCCACTGTACTGTTCATGTGTAAGAAACTTACCGCTTTCCCCTCTGGAGAATCAAATGTCAGAAACCTGAGGTCAGAATCTGTCTCCAAGGGCCGATCCAGATCATAAAGTTCTCCATTCACTTGAGCAGCCACTGCAGAATCTGCTAGTTTTAAACTTCAGCAGTGGGAAAAAAAAAGTCAGGGTTACAATCCATAGGGAAAGAAAGGAGCTAATCGTTCTGCAGCTCTTAATTTGCAAAGGGGAAATGAGTTTCCAGAGCAGTAAAACCTATTCGTTTCTTTTCCCAATAGGTAATAGAGGAAAGGCAGAGACTGTGAAACTAATGCAGATGAAACAATTTCTTGGGAAAGGCTATCTTGATGGGATAAAAGAGAAACAAGTAGACCAAGTTTTCTTTCCCTGATCAGGTGCAGAGGAAGTAAATGGACAATCCTGGTAGGTGCAGGAAGGGCATGCTACCTGATTTGCCGAGCCAGTTGGTAAGGGGTTGTGTTCCATGCCACAGCATCCACTTTCTGGCCTCCTGGAAGTGAGATTTTAATAGTCCGGGGTTCCTTCTGTGCCATGGCTGCTAACCGCTTTACCTGAGCAGTCCATAGCTCTTCAAAAAGGCCACGCCGTTCTACCAACCAATGTGGAGGAGTCTGCACAGATGCCTGAGGGGAAAGATGTTAGGCGGTAACACGGGTCCCATCATTCCTTCTCGGGACTGGCAATGGTGCGATTTGTGGATATTTAAGTGGCCTTGGTCCTAATCCCTAATCTTTACGGGGGGCTGGGTGACACAGGGTCTTAGGCTGGGGGTCCTAAGGGACTCTGCGTTCCCTGGCCGCAACTCAAGAAATAGATGGAGAGTTTAGGACTAGGGTGGCCTTGTCCAGGAACTTGGGGGCGCATGGGAGGGGAAGAGGCGTGAAGCTGGGTTTGAATGGGGCTGGATCTGGCTTGGAAATTTTGGGCCCCTCACGCACCGTGTGTAGCTCGCAGGCTTGTAGCCCTGGGAGCCGGAGCGGGAGCACTCGCCACCTCCGACATAAACCCATTTTCCTTCAAACCGGTGTCAGCATTCGCACATTATCGCCGCTTTTCCCACACCAGATTCCTTATTGGTTCGACCCTCAAATGTCCTTGTCTATTGGTTACCACAGCTGCCACTCTGTTCTGGCACCGCCTCCAGGAACTCCGCAGAGGCACACCCTACACAGCACTAGCTGCCGCGTGAGTGGTTCCGACTGACCGGAAGACGCAAACTGTTACACACACCTGCAGTCCCGGAATGCGCCGTTTCTGCTGAAAGCTCAAAGGAGCAAGAAGGCGTCCTGCAGCTTGGAGGAGGGTTGGACACCTCTTCAGGGATAGAGCGGGAGAAAAACAGACCGGAAGTGGTAGTTAGTCATTTCCCTTTAACCATTTTCTTTCTTTCTTTTTTTTTTTTGGTGCTGGGGTTGAAGCCAGGGGTATTCTACCTCTGAGATACACCCTCAGCCCTATTTTACTTTTTATTTTGAAACAGGGTCTCACCAAGTCGCAGAGGGCCTCACTAAGTTGCTGAGGTTGGCTGCAAACCTGCGATCCTCCTGTCTCAGCCTCCCACGTACGGGGATTACAAGCGTGTGCCACCACGCCCAGCTTAACCATAAATTTTCTTACACTTGATCTCTAAGGCAGATTGGAAACCGTTAAGAGTATAGACTTTGGAACCAGACAGACCTAATGTAAATCCTGGATCTGCCATTAACTAAATTTTTTTTGCAAATTTTTATTATTATTTTGGTGCTGGGGATTGAACCCAGGGATGTTCTACCTCCGAGCTACACACCCAACCCTATTTTATTTTATTTTATTTATTTATTTTATTTTTTTATTTTATTTTTTTTTGCGGTACCGGGGATTGAACCCAGGGGCGTTCTACCTCCGCGCTAAACCCCCGGCCCTATTTTTTTATACTTTATTTTGAAACCAGGTCTCACGAAATTGCGGAGGGCCTCACTAGGCAGATAGAGAGAGACAGGGAGAGAGAGAGAGAGAGAGAGAGAGCTGAGGCCGGCCGCGAACCCGGATCCTCCGGTCTCCGCCTCCCAAAGTACTGGGATTACAAGCGTGCACCACCACCCCAGCGGCCCTATTTTATTTTGAAACAGAGTCTCACTAAGTTGCGGAAGGCCTCACTAAATTGCTAAGGCTGGCCTTGAACCTGTGATCTTCCTGTCTCTGTCTCCCAAGTACTGGGATTACAAGGCATGCGCCACCACGCCCGGCTTGATAAATTATTTAATTTCTCTAAACCTCAGTTTTCACCACTATAAAATGAGAAGAATAGCCACGCACGGTGTCACACACAACCGTAATCCCAGTACTTGGCTGAGGCTGAAACAGGAGAAATGCAGGTTCAAGGCCAGCCTCAGCAATTTAGTGGAGACTCTTGGCAATGTAGTGAGACCTTGTTTCAAAATGAAAAATAAGGAGCCGGACGTGGTGGTGCACGCTTGTAATCCCAGTACTTGGAGTCTGAGACCGGAGGCTCCGGATTCGTGGCCAGCCTCAGCTATTTAGTGAGGCTTCAGCAACTTAGTGAGACCCTGTTTCAAAATAAAGAGTAAAAAATAGGACTGGGGGTGTAGTTTGGAGGTAGAATGCCCCTGGGTTCAATCCCCAGTTCTGCAAAAAATAAAAAAAAAAGAAAGAAAAAGAAGGGTGCTAGGTGCTGCCGAGCTGGGAGATGGTGGTGGCAGGCTGGGTGGAACTCTCGGGTCCTCTTGGCAGCTTTGCCAAGCGGGTCCTGGTGACTGGGGGTGCTGGTTTCACTGTGTCTCTTTGGTAGAGGTAGAAGATTATCGAGACTGATCATAAATCTAGACAAGCTGGATTACTGTGCAAGCTTGAAGAATCTTGAAACCATTTCTAACAAACAAAACTACAAATTTATACAGGGTGACATATGTGATTCTCATTTTGTAAAACGGCATTTTGAAACAGAGAACATAGATATCATACTACATTTTGCTGCACAAACACATGTAGATCTTTCGTTTGTCTGTACCTTTGAGTTTATATATGTTAATGTGTATGGAATTCATGTTTTGGTAAGTGCTGCTATGAGGCCAGAGTGGAGAAATTTATTTACATCAGCACAGATGAAGTATATGGAGGCAGTCTTGATGAATTTAATGATTCGTCACCCAAATCCTTATGCATCATTTAAAGCAGCTGCTGAATGTTTTGTACAGTCTTACTGGGAGCAATACAGGTTTCTAGTTGCCATCACAAGCAGCAGTAATGTGTACGGACCACATCAATATCCAGAAAGCTTATTCCAAAATTTATATCTTTACTGCAACACAACAGGAAAATGCTGCATTCGTGGATCAGGGGTTCAAACAAGAAATTTCCTTTATGCTCCTGATGTAGTGGAAACATTTTTTACTGTCCTCAAAAAGGGAAAATCAGGTGAAATTTATAGCATCAGAACCAATTTTGAAATGTCAGTTGTCCAGCTTGCCAAAGAACTAATACGACTGATCAAAGAGACCAATTCAGAGTCGGAAATGGAAAATTGGTTATGTTAATGTAGACCTACTGATGATAGGAGATATCCAATGAAGACAGAAAAAATTCATGATTTAGGATAGAAACCTAAAGTGCCTTGGAATGAAGGAATAAAGAAAACAATTGAGTGGTATAGAGAGAATTTTCACAACTGGAGGAATGCAGAAAAGGCATTAGAACCCTTTCCAGTACAACCACTGTTTATATAACAGTGGCTCAGTTTTCAGAGAAAAAAGGAAATTATCCTACCTCAACAAATCAAGTGACCACACGAAGTGCCCTCTTTTCATTTGGAATTCGATTCATGACTTTTTGTATTAAATCCAAATGCAAATGCCTCAGTCTTTGGAGGAGTTTCAGTATTGGCGCAGGATTTAAATATCAGAATTCCTTCAGAAATTAGGAAATAGAAGGCATAAAAAGACTGTAGGGGTGGACCAAAGAGTCATCTCCTGATTCTGAGAAAAAAGACAGGAGTGGCGCTGGGCAGACGACAACCTTCGCTGGCTTGGTACTTGGCTTCCCAGCCTTTCCAGTGCCTAGGAGGTCTCTGCAACTTTCATTTTTAGACAAAGTAGGTATAGCTTGGAGGTAGAATGCTCCTGGGTAAAATCCCCAGTACCACACACACACAAAAAGGAACAAAATGGAAGCATATCTAGCACTTTTTTTTTTTTTTTTTGCGGTACTGGGGATTGAACCCAGGGGCTTTCTACCTCCGAGCTACACCCCCAGCCCTGTTTTTCTTTTTATTTTGAAACAGGGTCTCACTAAGTTGTGGAGGGCCTCACTAAGTAGCTGAGGGTGGTCGTGAACCCGGATCCTCTGGTCTCAGCCTCCTAAATATTGGGATTACAAGCGTGCGCCGCACCACCACGCCTGGCTTATCTAGCACTCTTTAACATTTGATAATTTTGTAAAATAAAGTTAATTGCTTTTTATTTTTATTTTTTGCGGTACCGGGGATTGAACCCAGGGGCGTTCTACCTCCGCGCTACACCCCCGGCCCTATTTTTTATACTTTATTTTGAAACCGGGTCTCACGAAGTTGCAGGAGGGCCTCACTAAGTAGCTGAGGTTGGCTGTGAACCTGGATCCTCCGGTCTCCGCCTCCCAAGTACTGGGATTACAAGCGTGCGCCACCACGCCCAGCTCCTTATTTTTTATTCTTTATTTTGAAACAGGGTCTCACTAATTTTCTGAGGGCCTCACTAAGTAGCTGAGGTTGACCCCAAACCTCTGATCCTCCTGTCTCAGTCTCCCAAGTACTGGGATTATAAGTGTGCACCACCATTTAAAAAGCAATTAATGCCGGGTGTGGTGGCACACACTTGTAATCCCAGTACTGGGGAGGCTGAGACAGGAGGATTGCAGGTTCATGGCCAGCCTTGGCAACTATGTGAGGCCCTCTACAACTTAGTGAGACCCTGTTTCAAAATAAAGAATAAAAAAAAATAGGGATGGGGGTGTAGCTTGGAGGTAGAATGCCCCTGGGTTCAATCCCCAGTATTGCAAAAAAAAAAAGAAGATACAAAGTTTTTATAATTTCAGAATCAGTTGTCAGCCTACATATATAACCTGTATCAGAGAAATTTTATCATGTATTTGCTGTTTAAAATAATTTCTTTTTTTTTTTTTTGCAGTACCAGGGATTGAACACAGGGGTATTCTACCTCCGCGCTACGCCCCCGGCCCTATTTTTTTATACTTTATTTTGAAACCAGGTCTCACTAAGTTGCGGAGGGCCTCACTAAGGAGAGAGAGAGAGAGAGAGAGAGAGAGAGAGAGAGAGACAGAGAGACAGGGAGGGAGAGAG
>PVJS01063290.1:0-10524 GCA_004027185.1 Glis glis | reverse complement strand
GTCTCACGAAGTTGCGGAGGCCTCACTAAGTAGAGAGAGAGAGAGAGAGAGAGAGAGAGAGAGAGAGAGAGAGAGAGAGCTGAGGCTGGCCGTGAACCTGGATCCTCCGGTCTCCGCCTCCCAAGTACTGGGATTACAAGCGTGTGCCACCACGCCCGGCCTTTGGTCTCTTTTCCAGGCTATGAAGAACTGCCCATCTCTTTGCCTTTTGCTTATATGGAGTTGGACTAAGAAATAACACAGACTCTGGGAAGAATACAAACTCAGTTTCCTTTGGCCTGCAATCTTCTGAGCTCCTTTTTCCATGTAGTCTTCCAGACCAGAGGCAGCTGTGCTGATTCCATGGGGACCAACTCTGGCTCTGACCTGCCACTGACCTTAGAACTAGAATGCAATCCAGAACTTTGGGCAAAATTGTTTCTTGGTCACATCAGAACCCAGGGAAATATATTTCTCAGCTACAGCCCCTGGGCTATTTGAATCAGGCCTCCCGTAGCCTCTTCCTTTGACAAGGTTCAGAGTTGGTGGCTGGGTCTTCAAGACAGACACTAAGTTGGGTGTGGTGATTCACCTCCTGCATGAGCCTCGTGACTCCTCCAGGGGAACTCGGAGACCTGGAATTTTGGTCAGAATTCCCTGTTCATATTCCCAGAATATGAACATTTTGTTCACATTCTCTGGAGCAACATTTGTTTATATTGTTTAATACTTACATCCTCTCCATGGGCTTCTGATGTCAAGAGTAGGGTGCGTCGAACCCGTCTCCCATGTCCACATCAAACCTGGCCCCCATGGGCTGCATACATCCTGGGGTTTGCTTCAGCCCAGGATGCTTTAGCCTCACCCCTTTGCTTAAAGGTGCTTGATGTAGTTCAGTGGTTGAGCATTTGTGAGGCCCTGGGTTCAATCTCCAGTACTGCAAAGCAAAAAAACAAAAAACCTGCCTGCCCAATGTAAATTTCTTTCTTTCAGCCACTTCTGTCTTCTGCAAAAGCAGGTGGAAAAAACGTTCTTCTTCATTGCACAAAAGGGAAAACAGAGGCCTATGGAGGGAAGTGACTCAGCTAGGTTCTCAGATGGAGTCAGTGACCAAGCTGGGAATGGAGCTCATTCTCTGACTCTAGAACCACAGCCTTCACCAAGGTAGCCACCCTCTTCCTCAAGAGGAAGCTCCAGTTTATACTAAGAGGCATGGCCTTTGAACTTGACAGGTGACACTGAGAATGGACACTGAGGCTCTCTGCCCCTAGTTCTTCCCACTCCAAACCATAAGGTTATTGCCCTTCAAATACGGATTTCATGCTATAGCTTTTTTGTTTGTTTGTTTTCGTTATTGCGATACTGGGGATCGAACCCGGGGCATTCTACCTCTGAGCTATACCCCTAGCCCTATTTTATTTTTGGTTTTGAAATAGAATCTCGCTAAATTACCATGCTACTGGCCTCGAACCTGTGAAGCTCCTGTCTCAGCCTCCCAAGTATAAAGGAAAAATTTGCCAGGCATGGTGGTGCACACCTGTAATCCCAGTACTTGGGAGCAAGTAGTGAGACTCTCATCAACCTAGCAAGACCCTGTTTCCAAATAAGAAATAAAATTGGACTGGGGGTATAGTTTGAAGGTAGAATGCCTCTGGGTTCAATCCCCAGTACCACAAAAAAAAAAAGGAAAAATTTAAGACTTTTTCTAAAGCACAATACATGACCTTCCAAGTTTGGTAAAGCAAGGACTCCTGAAGATAGGAGAAATGTCAGCTGTACAAATCCTCATCTCTTCCCCGCTGGATGCCCTCTCATTTCAACTCTCTCTCCCATTACTGCACCCAGCCCTGTGGTTTTATTGTTTCTCTATCCTTCCAGCTTAAGCCCAGACAAAATCCAAATCATTCTCTTCCGCTTCCCATATGTCAACTGAGACTAGTGGGAATTTCAGCTTTACTAAAAACTTGTACACATCCTTGTTCAAGAATCTATAGTGCCTTCCTGGAGTTTACTGTACCAAATGTAGAGTTCCACTGTTTTTTTTTTTTGGTGTGTGTGTGTGTGTGTGTGTGTGTGTGGTACTGGGGATTGAACCTAGAGGCATTCTACCTCTGAGCTATACTCCCATCCCTTTTTATTTTTTGTTTTGAAATAGGGTCTCACTAGGTTGCTGAGAGTCTCGCTAGTTTCCTGAGGCTGGTCTTGAACCTGCAATCCTTCTGTCTCAGTCTCCCAAGTAGTGGGATTACAGGCATGCACCACTACGCCTGACTCCACCTGGTTTTTAAGACCTTTTATAACCTAACTTCACCCTACCTATTTGTACATAGTTCCATTAATTCACTATGTAAACCTTCTCTAACGAGACTAGACTTCTTCAGAATAGGGATCTTGTCCTATTTTTCTATGGGCCCTTGAAACCTAGTATGTGCTAGGTATGCCTTAGGTATTTGAAAGTACTTTCTGGTTGATCAAATTAAATGAACAATTTGAGCTGAACTCAGTTCTTTTAGTTTTAGAACTTGGGGTAGAATTTTTTCTTTACAAATAGAGCAAGCTGACTGTCATGTATAGACTGAGCAAAGCTTCAGGACACTCTACTATAGAGTGGAGGGTCTGCATGGGGCTAATGTCATTGTTGCTTTCTCTTTGACTGAAAATGCAAATATTGTGGTCATCTTACAAGCTGCTAGGTCCACTGTTGCTGGGGGTCATTCTACACTCCAACAAAAGTGCAAAACTATTCAGGTAGAACCAGAAGACCCTAGAAATTAAAAAAAAAAGTAAACAAAACCTGACCTTGAGAAGCTCAGAAAAAGGCCAGTACCAAACTGTGAGGAAATGTGGTAGATAGAAAGGTACCGGTAAGTACAGATACTCTCAACTTAGGTTTGTTCTAATCTTTACTTTGTTTCTCCCAATTTCCCTGAGGTCTTGGGGAACCAATTTCTTATCCATTGCTGTGACTTTGAAGGATACTCTGATTCTCCAACTTCTTTTATTTTCTACATGGGAAAATTCCTTCATTTAGCTGTTTGGCTTTTTTTTTTTTTTTTTTTTTTTTTGCAGCACTAGGGATTGAGCCCAGGGGCATTCTACCTCCAAGCTACACCCCCAGCCCTATTTTTTTTTTTTTTTTTGCAGTACTGGGGATTGAATCCAGGGGCGTACCCCTGGCCCTATTTTTTATCCTTTACTTTGAAACTGGGTCTTGCGAAGTTGCGGAGGGCCTCACTACGTAGCTGAGGCTGGCCGCGAACCCGGATCCTCCGGTCTCCACCTCCCAAGTACTGGGATTACAAGCGTGCGACACCACGCCCTGCTTGTTTGGCATTTTTTAAATGAAATGATCACTAGGAGTCTTTAAAAAGTGCAAGTACAAAAGGGCTGAAGCAATTAACTTTCTTTTTTGCGGTACCGGAGATTGAACCCAGGGGTGTTCTACCTCCGCATCACACCCCGGCCCTATTTTTTATACTTTATTTTGAAACTGGGTCTCACGAAGTTGCGGAGGGCCTCACTAAGTAGAGAGAGAGAGAGAAAGACAGGGAGAGAGAGAGAGAGAGAGAGCTGAGGCTGGCCTCGAACCCGGATCCTCCGGTCTCCGCCTCCCAAAGTACTGGGATTACAAGTGTGCGCCACCACGCCCGGCTGAAGCAATTAACTTTCTGAGAACAGATTCTTTAGAAAAGTCGCTTTGGGTGGCTCAGCTGGCATAAAGCCCTTGTGTACATCCCCTTCCTTGATTCACCTCTGTCTGGGGAGCACAGCTCAGTGGTCTGCCTTGCAGCCCGGGCCTGCTCCACTTGTGTTCTTTGGCCTCCATCTCAACTCCATCTCAAAGGGTGGGGTTAGAGTAGAAGTGTTGCTAGATAGAAAGTGTTTGTTTTTGTTTTTGTGGTACTGGGGATTGAACTCAGGGACATTCTACCTCTGAGCACCCTCAGCCCTATTTTATTGTTTATTTTGAAACAGGGTCTCACTAAGTTGGGGAGGGCCTCACAAGTTGCTGAGACTGGCCACCAACCTGTGATCCTCCTATCTCAGCCTCCCAAGTACTGGGATTACAAGCGTGTGCCACCATGCCCAGCTTTTGGTTTAATTGGGCATTCCCAGGTGAAAAAAATAAACCAACATTCCCTAGATATGCATTGACATATTGGGAAACTATGATTTTTTCAGACTTGTTTGGGACTAGGAATCACCTGCGGAGTGTATTAAGAATCAGATACCTGGGTCCCATCCTGGACCCATTGAATTAGAATTTCCACCGAGGTAAAATGAAAATCTGTACTTTTTAAACTTTCAAGTCAGGTGATTCTTATCATCAGAACAAGTCTGGAAAACATAACACTAATGATTTGTGTGTATGTTTGTGTGTGTGGTACTGGGGATGGAACCCAGTTCTACCTCTGAGACAGAAGGATCGCAGGTACGAAGCCAGCCTCAGCAATTTAACGATGCTCTCAGAAACTTAGCGAGACCCTGTATCCAAATAAAAATAAAATAGGAACCAGGCATGGTGACGCACACTTGTAACCCCAGTACTTGGGATGCTGAGACAAGAGGATTGAAGGTTCAAGGACAGCCTCAGCAAGTAGTGAGACTCTCATCAACCTAGGGAGACTGTGTTTCAAAATAAAAATAAAATAGGACTGGGGGTGTGTCTCAAGAGGTAGATTGCCCTTGGGTTTAATCCCCAGTACCACACACAAACAACAACAACAACCAACCTATAGGCTTTGGAACAAGAAACGTGGGTTTTCCCTGCCAAGCACTGGCTGTGTGACCTGGGGCAAGATATTTAATCTCTCAGAACCTCGGTTTCCTTATCGATAAAGTGGGGATGATATTGCATCTTCCTCACTGAGGATTAAATGAGACTACACACACAGAACTGTTAGCCCAATGACTGCTAAACAAAAGATATGCTCAATAAATAAATGCTATTTTTATTTCTCCGCAGAGGAGCCCTAGGATATTCCCATCATATAAATATGGGTGAATAATGGTCATAAAAAAGGAAGACTGGCCTTGGATGTTTCCAGGAATCCACATAAATACATAGGCACAGCCAGAAGACCAATGATCACTTCTCTAACCAGACCACACAGACGCAACTGTGGCTGGCTATATTAAACAAAAGGAAGAACATTTTTATCCAAGTGTGACTCCAGCTGGGTAGGCAGGAACCAATGTAGACAAGACTTGGACAGCTGGAGCTATCATGGGTTAGAAGTAGGACGATTCGCTGGGCACGGTGGCACACACTTGTAATCCCAGTACTTTGGGAGGCGGAGACCAGAGGATCCGGGGTCACGGCCAGCCTCAGCTCTTTCTCTCTCTCTACTTAGTGAGGCCCTCCGCAACTTCGCGAGACCCGGTTTCAAAATAAAGTATAAAAAATAGGGCCGGGGGTGTAGCGCGGAGGTAGAGCGCCCCCGAGTTCAATCCCCGGTACCGCAAAAATAAATAAATAAATAAATAAATAAATAAATAAATAAAAAGAAGTAGGACGATTCTCCACAGTAAGGACAGATACCCTTACCTTCCTGACTGAATTCAAGATTGTTTCAGAGACAGTTCTCCAAACTCTGAAACCAACCAGATCTGGATGTGAGTCCCAGCTCTACTATTTACCTACAGTGTGACTTTGGGGGAAATTGCTTAAACCCTGTGAATCTCAGTTTTCTTATACATAAAATGGTGATATTAAGAAAATGAGCTGGGTATAACTCAGAAATAGAATCCTCTGGGTTCAACCCATAGTACCATACATACACAAAAATAAAAATAAAAAGGGCTGGGGATATAGATCAGTGGTAGAGCATCCTTGATTCAAACCGCAGTACTGAGAAGAAGGAGGAGGAAATGGAGAGGAAGGAAAAGGAGGAGGAGGAGGAGGAGGAGGAGGAGGAGGAGGAGGAGGAAAGAAAAGAAATGTCATGAAAATAAAAGTTGGCTGTTTTATTTATTTATTTGGTACTGAGGATTGAACCCAGGAGTTACACCCCTAGCCCTTTTTATTTTTATTTTATTTATTTTTTTGTGTTGTTAGGGCATTCTACCTCCAAGCTACAACTCCAGCCCTTCTTATTTCTTATTTGGAAACAGGGTATCACTAAGTTGTTGCTGAGGCTGGCCTTGAACCTGTGATCCTCCTGTCTCAGCCTCCCAAATATTGGGATTACAAGCATGCGCCACCACGCCTGGCTATTTTTTATTTTGAAACAGGGTCTTGCTAGGTTGCTGAGAGTCTCACTACTTTGCTGAAGCTGTCCTCGAACCTGCGATCTTCCTGTCTCAGCCTCCCAAATATTGGGATTACAAACATGCGCCACCACGCCTGGCTATTTTTTATTTTGAAACAGGGTCTTGCTAGGTTGCTGAGAGTCTCACTACTTTGCTGAAGCTGTCCTCGAACCTGCGATCTTCCTGTCTCAACCTCCCAAGTACTGGGATTACAGGCGCATGCCACCACATTCAGCTATTTATTTATTTTGATCCAGGGTCTTGCTATGTTGCCAAGGTGGTTCTTAAACTCCTGGGCTCAACCAATCCTCCTGCTTCAGCCTGCAGAGTAGCTGGGACTACAGATGCATGCCACCATGCCCGACTTTATTATGTATCATTAGCAAGGGATAGATTATAAAATTCTCTTGGAGAAAGCAGATGTCCTTTTCTTTAGTGACTGCCACACTTCCCATCAGAGTAAACAAAGAGCATCCTGGCCAGAAGATTGCCCACATCCTATTCCTCCCACTCACACTGCACACACACCTATCTTTGGGGGTCCCTGCTTCCTTTTCCCATAGAGATCCATGCATTTAGTCCTATAGCATCTTCTAAAAGGAAACTGTCCTTTCCCTAAAACTTGGCTGCCTCCAAACCTTCCCCAAAGGCTCATCAAATTGTTCCCAATCACTGCTTGGAGGAAAAGAGCAACTTCTGCAGGTGGGTAAGGAAAACAAAGAGACCGAGGGTGCAGATAAAGGGTGGTCAGGAAGGGAAAAGCCGAGGATTCAGAAGGGGAGAGTAGAAATGTATCATGAGGCCAGGCGTGGTGGTACACGCTTGTAATCCCAGTACTTTGGGAGGCGGAGACTGGAGGATCCGGGTTCGCAGCCAGCCTCAGCTCTCTCTCTCTCTCTCTCTCTCTCTCCCCTTAGTGAGGCCCTCTGCAATTTTGTGAGACCCGGTTTCAAAATAAAGTATAAAAAATAGGGCCGGGGGTGTAGCTTGGAGGTAGAACGCCCCTGCGTTCAATCCCTGGTACTGCCAAAAAAAAAAAAAAGAAATGTGTCATGAGGTTCCTCAAACTCTGTGATTTCTGAATCTCATCATTTTTAGTGAATGAACTCAGATGATTCATTTCCCTTTATTAGCCCCTATTTTCCTATGTACTGGAAAGGGAAGTGCTTGCACTTGCTTTAGAGGCAGAGAAGCATATCGAATCCAGCATATAGAATCTAGCTTGGCAAAGCCATAAGCCATACATCACATGGGCTATGGATGTTGCTTTGCTTTCCTTTTGAACAGGAATTTTTTTTTTTTTTTAGTATTTCAGCTCCTGGCTGAACATACTTTGCTAAATATCAATAACTTCTTGGCAGTTTAAAGCAAACCCATCAGTTTCTGGTTTCCCATGCCAGCCCTTGTTCCTAGGTATGCCCCTTAGCTTCCAGTTAAGCATCCATTGCCACCCAAGATGGCAACCTGAACTCTAGGTAGAAGTTCTAGGACCAGGGCTTGACCTTGGTTCCTGGTGGGGAATTCAGAACCAGAAGGTTTGGAAAGTCATGAGTAACATTCTTTTAAGGTAATAAGTTCCTCACTTACGTAGCAACTGGGTTTGACTTAGGGACAAAGAAAAATTTGGCCAAGGCTCAAGACATTCATGTAGAGGTCTGAGCTGACTGGCCTGGGTGGGGCTAGAAATCAGGCCAGAGATGGTGAGGCCTGACAGGGCAAGGAAGTTTAGGGGGGTCATAGTTTGAAGCTGGAGGAACCAACTTGGCTGGCTTCATGGTGTTATTGACGACACAAAATAACCTCAGGGTCCAGCCCCCGGGCTCTTTGCTTTCCATGAGTAAGGAAGCAAGTATGTGGCTTCCCTCCATCCCTTCTCACAGGCCGCTGGGGGCTCAGCAGCTCAGCACCTCCCCTATTATGTCACAGGCCCCGACATGGCTTCTGTTGCCAGGCCTCTTCACCTTTCTCACTAAACACAGGGAGAAGAGGGTCCGCAGACTCAAGGAAGCCAGGTGACCAGTGTTCCACGCCCCCTTCCCAGACTGCTGAGGAGTCTGTTCACCCCACATGGAAGAGGGAAAGAGAAGATCTGCAGGTCACACAGAGCCACAGAGGAGGGAGGGAGTGGGGCTGGGGTTGTGGGGGTGAGCAGCACATGCAGCTGTCTATCCCAGCTGCCAGGTGCTGGGAACTGTGGGCCAAGAACACAGCATTCCCAACTTAACTGGAACCCAAGATGGACTCCAGCATGACCCAGGCTTCTGGTCAGTACATCCATGTCAGGAAGGGAAAGGACACTCAGTTCACAAAGTTCATCCTTTTATCTCTAGCACCTAAAAACCCTGCTTGGCGCAAACTAGGCCCATCATAAATACTGAGCAAATGAAGGAACGAATGAACGCTTCCACACACAAGCGTAATGTCATTGACTCTGCAAAGTGAGGCACTGGCAGGATAGGTGTGGCTTCATTTTGCAGACAGGAGAACTGAGACCAAAAGAGTTAAGTGACTTGTCTGAGATCATTCAACTGGGATATGGTTTTTCTATAGTACCACGCTGAACATTCTTTGTATAGCAACCCAGGAATACATTCTAGGATTCAACCTGAATTTTCTTTTGGGTTTAGTTGGTCAGAAAAATAGCCTTTTGGGGCCCAGTTTCCTGGACATAGTCTCAAGGCCAGGTTTAGATACTCTGCTCCTCCCTGTACATTGGCATCTGCCTATCCTTTTATAAGCAGCTCCTGGAAAGGGGCCCCTCTATCAAGTCTCTGTGGCCACATCTGACTCAGGAGGTCTGGACCCCTGAACACAGAGGCATGGGCTGGTGGCTTCCTTCTTAGAGTCAGGAAAAGAATGAAATCATATGCATTCAGTTCCTTATTCTCTCATCCTCAGCAGAAACTTCAGTGGTCTAGACTCCACAAAAGTGAGTTCCTTGAATTCAGGCAAGCAACTAACTTATATTACGGAGTGGACATCCTATTGCTCAGAGCCCAAGTCTAAACAGCATTTCTGGATGGAAGTCTCCAAAACCAGTAGGCAGGCTTGAGTAGAATACCTGAGCGGGAACATCTTACATTGCCTGGTCTTTCTCTTCACAGCATTCTGTCTCTTTAGGAAGACAGTGAGGAGCCATGCGTGGTGGCACATGCTTGTAATCCCAGTACTTGGGAGGCTGAGACAAAAGGATTGCAGGTTCGTGGCCAGCCTCAACAACTTAGTGAGGCCCTCAGCAACTTAGCGAGACCCTGTTTCAAAATAAAAAATAAAAAGGGCTGGGGTTGTAGCTTGGAGGTAGAGTGCCTCTGGGTTCAATCCCCAGTACCCCCCCCAAAATGAAGACAGTGAGGTGTAGAGGACAGGAATAAGGGTTAGAAGACTTGGGTTTTGTCTGGAGTGGTGTTACTCGCCTGCAATCCCAGTACTTGGGAGGCTGACACAGGAGGATTGCAGGTTTGCAGCCGGCCTCGGCAACTTAGCAAGACCGTGTTTCTTTTCTTTTTCCTTCCTTCCTTCCTTCCTTCCTTCCTTCCTTCCTTCCTTCCTTCCTTCCTTCCTTTTTTGTGGTACTGGGAATTGAACCCAGGGGTATTCTCTCATCTGCCTCCCCATACAGTTCCCATCTTTTTTTTTTTTTTTTGACACTGGGGATTGAACCCAGGGACATTCTATCTCTGAGCTACACCCCCAGCCCTATTTTTTATTCTTTATTTTTGAAACAGGGTCTCACTAAGTTGTAGAGGACCTCACTAAGTAGCTGAGGCTAGCCGCAAACTGGGATCCTCCGGTCTCAGCCTCCCAAGTACTGGGATTATGAGTGTGCGCCACCACGCCCGGCTTTATATTTATTTTTTAAATAATATTTTATATAAATATATATTATTTTTATTTTTAAATAAGGTCCCACTAAGTTGCTGAGGCACTTACCTGGCTACAAGACCCTGTTTCAAAATAAAAAATAAAAAAGGGCTGAGGGTATAGCTCGAGAGTAGAATGCCCTGGGTTCAAACCCTAGTACTAAGCTGGGTGTGGTGGCGCACGCCTGTAATTCCAGTACTTGGGAGGCTGAGATAGGATGATCACAGGTTCGTGGACAGTCTCAGCACTTAGTGAGACTCTCAGCAACTTAGTGAGACCCTGTTTCCAAATAAAAACTAAAATACGGCTGGGGGTGTAGCTCAGAGGCAGAATTTCCCTGGGTTGAATCCCCAGCACCACACACGCACACACACACACACACACACACACACACACACACACACACAACAAATCCCCAGTACAGAAGAAGAA
>PVJS01063289.1:0-10527 GCA_004027185.1 Glis glis | reverse complement strand
GTAGATGAGGAGAGAGATGCCAAAACTCTTTACATCCTGACTTCTACAAAGCATATCAGCATTTACAAGTTTTAATGCAGAGCCACAGAATTACAGGTGAACTTAATTAAAGCTTCAATAAGTTTAGCTGTTCAACTACTTTACCAGAGTTGGGAATCGAAAACAAGCAAAGCTTTTATAGGCAGAAACACTAGCTAAAGCCGGGCGTGGTGGCGCACGCTTGTAATCCCAGTACTTTGAGAGGCGGAGACCGGAGGATCCGGGTTCGCGGCCAGCCTCAGCTCTCTCTCTCTCTCTTTCTCTCTCTCTCTCTACTTAGTGAGGCCCTCCGCAACTTCGTGAGACCCGGTTTCAAAATAAAGTATAAAAAATAGGGTCGGGGGTGTAGCACAGAGGTAGAACGCCCCTGGGTTCAATCCCCGGTACTGCAAAAAAAAAAAAAAAAAGAAACGCTAGCTAAAATAAGTGACAAACAGCTCAAGGTGTGACTACAGGAGAAACTACTCCTGCCACCCTTGTTCCAATGCCACAATACAAATTACTTAATAAGAGTGGGGGTATTTAGATTTGAGACAGACATTTCTTATACATCTCAACATTACTCTAAGGTATCTTATTCCCCATAAGTGGCATGTGTAGTAATGACCTTGAATAATTGATAGATTCTATATATGTTCTATTTATTCTCCTTAAAGAGGCAACAGTTTAAAAAGGCAGTAAGGTATGTTATTAATGAAATATAAGTTTATAAAGTATACAAAATTAGTCTTTTGTGAAAATAATTTGTTTTCTCAAATCTAGGGAGTTAACCTCACTACCACACTACACTACCTTAGTTTAGTAACATTGAGGTTCATAGAGAAGTAACTTTTAACTTTTGCCTTGAAGCACTGTGTCATAGAAAAGTGCCGGGCTAAGATCCTGGAGTCACATTTCCACCATCCCAGTGAGTGAATCAGTACACACCTCTGGGCATCAGTTCCTTCCAACTCCATTGTAACATGTCTAAAGGAGACAAAACACCAAAGTTTATAAATATCTTAGTGTTTGTTATTTCTGCTGGCAACTTTCTTGAAAGATATGGGCTGCCAAAACAGCATATTTGTTTTGAAATATGAGTTTGGGATAAAATTGTAATCTTTGCAACTTGCTGTTCTTTTAATTAGTAAGTTATTTTTATCATCATTAGTCAACAGCTTTTTATTATTATTATTATTTTGTGGTACCGAGGATTAAACCCAGAGGCATTCTCCCTCCGAGCTACACCCCCCCCAACTTTCCACAAATGAGAACTTAAATTTTCTTAAATTGAAATGAATTGTTGAAATACACTAATATTTAATTTCAATGTATTACTTTTCTTTCCCGATTACAATGCATTATCTATATATATTGCCTTTTAGTTACACCTAAGAATACAGAGATGTAGACAAATTTGTTCAGAGTCCAGAAGAAGATCAAGTCAATGTTATTTATGTGCCTAGGCCTTTAGAACACATTGCCTACAGAGGACAAATTCAGGGCAATTGGCCTTTTTCTTTCACTTAGTCCTTTAGCTGCAAAATACATCCCTGATCTTTAAAAGTTTTTATTAATAAAGTGAACAGTTCAACTGACTACTGCAAAAACCGAAAGCGCTGTTCATAATTTAGTTGATAAATAAGAAAGAAAAGAGTAAACACTAATAAGCAAATAGCAGTTCTGATTCTGGGTTTTGCATATTGATTTAGATGTCTTCAGTGTCATGGTTCAAAAGTTTGACTTTAAAGTCAGTCCCTAGTGTGTGTGTGTGTGTGTGTGTGTGTGTGTTACTGGGGACTGAACCCAGGGGCATTCTACCTCCATGCTGCACTCCCAGCCTTATTTTAGTTTTATTTTGAAACAGGATCTTGCTAGGTTGATGAGCGCCTCACTACTTGCTGAAGCTTTCCTCAAACCTGCGATCCTCCGGTCTCAGCCTCCCAAGTACTGGGATTACAAGTGTGTACCACCACACCTAGCTCAAAGTTCCTAATTTTAAAATCGGATTTCACCATTTTCTATCTGTGATCTGAGGCAAGTTATGCAGCATTCTTTTTCTTCTAAATATGGCTAATAGTATAGAGTATAATCATGGGGATATTTTGAAGGATAAATAAAATGCTAACATAAAGTACTTAGCAAAGTGCTTAACATATTCTAATCGTGCTAAACTCCTAGCTAAAAAAAAGAAAAACCCCTAGCTATCATTTTCTATAGCTTCAAGTTGCTTCTTGTTAACAAATACTTCCTAAATTTCTAAGCCTAAACCACGAATAGAATTTTCAGTGTTCTTTACTCTCTTCAAGAGAATATAAAATCCTGCGATTTGATACTTTTCATGAAGGTTTTTAATGATCTACCTGAAAAATGGGACTAGGATTCCACCTAACTAGATATCTTCCATATCTGATTTCCATTATCTTGTTAGCTGAGCAAGAGTCATTTTGAAGATATGTGCCCTTGGGACGAGAATGACACTTTAGTTCTATGGTTTTCCTTTCTCCAAACCCCTAAGTTCAATCTTAAGACACTAAACAAATCCCAATTGAGAGACATTCTACAAAACACCCAATCAGTACTCAAAACTGTCAAAACCAAGAGGAACCCAAGGAGATATGATGACCAAGTATAATGTAGTCTACTAGATAGAATACTTGAAGACATTTGGTAAAATCTAAGCAAATCTGAATAAAATATGAACTTTAGTTGATAATAATGAATTGAAATTGGTTCACTAATTTTGAATAAAATAAATCTTGGTTCATTAATTTTTTTTTTTTTTTTGGCGGTACCAGGGATTGAACGCAGGGGCGTTCTACCTCCGCGCTACGCCCCCAGCCCTATTTTTTAAGCTTTATTTTGAAACCGGGTCTCACGAAGTTGCGGAGGGCCTCACTAGGTATACAGAGAGACAGAGAGAGAGAGAGAGAGAGAGAGAGAGAGAGAGAGAGCTGAGGCTGGCCGCGAACCCGGATCCTCCGGTCTCCGCCTCCCAAAGTACTGGGATTACAAGCGTGCGCCACCACGCCCGGCTTTGGTTCATTAATTTTAATGGAATGTACACATGAATCAACATTGTAGTAAGTTGTTAGTAATAGGGTAAATTGGGGGCTGGGGATGTAGCTCAGTGGTACAGTGCTTGCCTAGCAAGCACAAGGCCCTGTGTTCAATCTCTAGCACCAAAAACAGAAAAGAAAAATAGGGGCAATTGGTTGTGGTATATATGGACATTCTCTGTAATAGCTTCACATTTTTTTTTCTTACAAATTCCAAACTGCTCTAAGGCAAAAAATTCATTTAAAAGACATTCAGTCGGTAAAGGGAAAAAGAATGCAAGCCTAATCAGACTGCCATGCCACCAGTGCGTTTAAAATTGTATTGTAGATCAGAACAATCTGGAAACTATTCTGCATTTTTGGATCTTTCAGTTTCTGATTAGTAGGTCTGGGTTTGGGGCCAACTTATGTTCCAGATCTTCCAAATTATGTAATTGCTTTAACCAGTTTTCACATTAATAGGGAAAACTGATAAGCTAATGCTAATTAGAGGTCTTATCTAACACAGAGATATGAATTCCCATTTATAAGATACACACCACTATAAAAACAGCAATAGAAACTTATTTTTTTTGTACTGAAGATTCTGAGACTTCTCTGGAGGATCTTCAGAGAAACTACAGACTCTAACAGTTGTCAAATCATGAGTGATGAGTTTTCAACAGGCTATTATAACCAAAACCATCCAGGCAAAAGGATTATTTTATAAATTTATTTTCTAAAACACATCTAACAAAAAAATGGCCCCCAGTGGACAAACATAATGTTGCTAGTATTTCATGCTATGTGACAATGTTTTATAGACCCTACTCATTCAAATGAGAAAAAGGAGCAGAGAATAGTTTAAAAATATAGAACACAGACAGGCTGTCTGGGCCTGAAATCTACTCTCCAACTTACTAGTTTGAACTCTGGGTGAGTTACTCACAGTGTTATAAATCGATCTCTTCATGTGTAATATAAGATTAGAACCTACCTAGGGTTGTCATGATGATTAGGTTCATATTCATTTACATTCTTACAACAGCGATCGGCCCATTACTGCTACATAGCTGATATTTTCAACAGCCAATCAATATGCCAAGTGCTATACTAGAAAATGGAACACAATGGTTGTGTTCCAAAACACCAACAGCCAAGGTTACATGCAGCCTGCAAGGGGATATAGGCAACAACAATTACACAAATAAGTAAAACAGTGCGACTCTCATCTAATGTCTTTGTTTGAGGAAGGGAAAGCATGCCACTGAGGGAGGTTTCTCTTTTCTAAGTTTAAACACTCATGTTAATTAGCAAAATCTTTTAAAAAAGAAAATTTAACAATCCAGTCATCTGAATAGGGTTATCTTAGTGGGATGATATAATAGTTTGCCATGCCATCTTAAATTAACAAAAATGTTTAAAGATGTCCATTTTATTCCCCCCCCTTTTTTTTTGTATTAAGGATTG
The DNA here is from genome assembly GCA_004027185.1 of Glis glis. NCBI lineage: Eukaryota > Metazoa > Chordata > Mammalia > Rodentia > Gliridae > Glis > Glis glis. Next base: position 6,001 of record PVJS01063289.1, on the reverse strand, counting down.
AACACAGGGGCATTCTAACCCCAAGTTACACCCCCGGTCCTTTTAATTTTTGTTTTGAAGCTGGGTTTCGCTAAGCTGCTCAGGCTGGCCTCAAACCTGCAACCCTCCCAAGTACTGAGATTAGGTGTATGCCACCACACCTGGCTTTATTTCATTTTAATGTAAATTAGTGTACTACTAAACTGGAAAATTAATGCCACATGTATAAAGCCATAGGCCTACCAGATGAATTCAAGTTTTAAGAACAGTAGGGAAGTAGTGAAAAAAAGCAGAGGAAAAAAAAAACTGGACTTAAAAGTTTGCATTTCAGAACTGAAGCCATGAAATTAGGCTGGCAGAATACAAATTAAGTACCACATGGCAATGCCAAGTCAAAATAATTTTTTTTTTGGCCGTACCGGGGATTGAACGCAGGGGCGTTCTACCTCCGCGCTACACCCCCGGCCCTATTTTTTTATGCTTTATTTTGAAACCGGATCTCACGAAGTTGCGGAGGGCCTCTAGCTAGAGAGAGAGAGAGAGAGAGAGAGTGCGTGCGCTCCGAGGCTGGCCGCGAACCCGGATCCTCCGGTCTCTGCCTCCCCAAGTACTGGGATTACAAGCGTGCGCCACCACGCCCGGCAAAATAATTTTAATAAAACAAAAAATAACCTATTAATGTTCAAATAAAAATTAAATGCTAAAAAATTAATTAAATTAAATGCTAAAAAAATGAAATTACACATTACGTACCAAAAAGCTCTAAAATGGGCACCAGATCTCATAAATTTGTTTTTCAAAGTTTACTTATTGTGGGTGTATTCAATACATTTTCAGGTTTGGAAATGATTTGTTTTTAAAGCGAGGTTTGGGGGAGCTAGTACTCAAAGGCCTTTTAAAATATGTGCAAGAATGCTTTAAGGTTCTCTTCACTCTTGAAGGTTGAAGAATTATGTAAAGAAAAGCAAGTTATACTTTCTAAGAGCTACAACCCCTGCCATAAAATAAAAATTATAGAGTAGAACCAGTCCTTTGCTACATATAGTTACACCAAGAAGTTACATTATCAATCTTTAAATCTTTGTAACTTGTTTACATACTACCAGCTTAAATTATTATTTTTTTGTGGTATTGGGAATTGAACCCAAGGGGCATTCTACCTCCAAAATACATCCCTAGCCCTATTTTATTTTTATTTTAAAACAGGGTGTCACTAGGTTGATGAGTCTCACTACTTGCTGAGGCTGTCTTGGAACCTGCAATCCTCCTGTCTCAGCCTCCCAAGTACTGGGATTACAAACCTGAGCCATCACACCTGGCTTCCAGCTTAAATTATTACAAAAAATAATAGGATATTTTAGGAATAGGTCTTTAAAAGTTCTACTAAAAATAGATGGTTAAAATTATATGTTCTATTTTAACAGAATTGTACCAAGGTTCATTTCTTAGTTGTATGCCTGGCCTATAAGTTATGTAAGATTTTTACATAGGGAGATTAATATAGGATATAAAGAATTCTTGTAACTCTTACAAACTAAAATTATCTCAAAATAAGAGGCTAAAAAAGAGAGCTCTACTTCCTAGGATATTACTTCTTCATACTAACAAAGACAGTAGGCAAGAAAAAGAGCACTTTAGAGCCGGGAATGGTGGCACATGCCTGTAATCCCAGTATTTGGGAGGCTGAGACAGGAGGATGGAAGGTCTAAGGACCGCCTCAGCAAGTAGTGATACATCAACCTAGCGAGCTGGTTCCCAAACAAAAAATAAAACAGGGCTGTGGTGTAGCTGGGAGGTAGAGTGCCTCTGGGTTCCATCTCCTGTATCACACACACACAAAAGAGCACTTAGAGGTTTCCCCTGTTGACATGATACCAAGCTTTGCTTTGCTACAGTAATTTCTTACTATATCTTTGTCTTAGAATGCTAAGACAAAGCATATTTCTAGAGAAATAACTAGTTAACAAGCATTTTTATTAACTTTTTTTGGCAAATTGATACCAGAGTAAAACATACTTTTTTTTTTGGCAGTACTGGGAATTGAACCAGGGGCATTCTACCTCCAAGCTACACCTCCGGCCCTATTTTATTTATTTTGAAAAAGGGTCTTACCAAAGTTGCAGAGGGCCTCACTAAGTAGCTGAGGCTGGTGAGAACCTGTGATCCTCTTGTCTCAGCCTCCCAAGTACTGGGATTACAAGCGTGCACCACACCCAGCTTCTAACTTTAATGGTGTTCCCCTTTATATATGATAAGCTTTATATATGATAAGCATTTAAAAAGGCACAATAACCATTACTTTGAATCAAATTTAGGTAGGAACCACTTTCTCCAAACAATAACTAAGGTTCTATGTCTCTAAATGAACCCACGTTGCTAATAAGGAAGTACAACTACTTTAAATACTCTCTCTCAGTATTAAGACACTTATGAACACTATTTGGATTCAATTTTTACTGTTGAAAATTTGTCATGTTATTTTAATGTCAAAAAAGGCTGGATGCCAGATTATTTTGTTTTTATAATTGCTACAGAGCTAGGCGTTTAAATAATTATGTAACTAATAATCTAATAGTTATTTGCTAAGAGTAGTAGAATGACATAAACCTTTTATTAACTAAAATAGTGTTTCTAACACATTTTTCTTTTTGGTACTGGGGATTCAACCCAGGGGCATTCTACCTCTGAGCTACACGCTCAGCCCTATTTTATTTTGAAACAGGGTCTCGCTAAGTTGCTGAGAGCCTCACTAAGTTGCTGAGGCTGGCTGTGAACTTGAGAACCTTCTGTCTCAGCCTCCAAAGTACTGGGTTTACAGGTGTGCGCCAACAGGCCTGCTACACATTGTTCTTTATAAGAATTCTATTAATATCAAGAAGATATTCTCAAGGGGTTTGGGAAGTAAACCTCCTTTAATTTCATTTTACTCTATAAGCCTAAATAATAACCAAATTTATTGTTTTACCAGATCTTGAACTTCATAACATTTCTTAAATTTTCTTCTTGAGCTCTGCACTACCTCAAAAAGTAATGATCTGCTAATGGGTCCAATAAGAATGAGCAATTGGATCATGTGTTACACCTATATTTAATACAAATATAGTACAATATATAATCAACATTGTGTCACTAAAATTGTCAAGCTCTACATGAAAGCCTTAAAAAAAAAGAAACTCCAAAAGAATTAAGCTGTTTTATTTAACATGTAATAGTTGTCATGAAGCAAAGTTTATATATTTAGTTTTTCCATATTCTAATGTATTTCCACAAATCTTTAAGTTTACATTTTATAGATACAGTTTGCATCAGGGAGGACAGATATATATGATTTCTTTTTACAGGTAACTAATTAAAGGTTTTTAGAGGGCTTAGACAGTAGGTACAAGTTAGTCATAACAACATACAAAGACCTTTAAATAATCAGGAGATTTTTTTTAACATTATTGCTTAGTCTTATAAAACGGTGAATTTTAACCAAATTGATACTGCTAGTCTTTATTTTGTTTCCTATACTCCTAAATCATACTGCTTTGCAAGTAATACATGTTCTGATGCAATTTTTAAATTAAATTAATTGCAAACAAATTCTAAATTTTTAGTCAATGCATACATTCCCCTTCACCTACTGCACTACCTCAGAATTGACCCTCCTAGAAGTAGCTGTCCCACATGGAAAAAAACAACGTAGAGCTTCAACTCTTGAAAGATTTTCAAGTATTATAGGAACAAAAGTCCATAAAAACGGATTTAAAATTTTGACATCTCTTCTTGCTTTACTCATTCTGGGATAAGAAAAGTATAAAAAATGTTCCTTATTTCTTTGCTTAACATAATATGCTAAGAAGTACTGCAATTATATTTATGAGCTTTTTTCCGTCTTCAAGTAAGGGACAAATGAATATCTTATGAAACTCAACAAGATGGGAGGCACAAAAAGATAAACTGACTTTGGCTTTTATAAACAAAAACCTAATGATGACTCTGAAATGCCAGATCCAACAACGACAACAACTACAAAGAAAGATTACAGCAGCAAGCCATCATTTCACCACACATGAAAAATTCTGAAATAGGCAATAGCGTTTTTACTCTCCGCCCCTCAATCTGTATTATTTTCTTTTTGTTTTTCTTGCTTTTTGGTTGTAGGCAGCTCAAGGCTTGCCCACTGCATAGGTTCAGCTTTTCTCATGGTGATCTCAATCTTTGTTGCAGTCATAGTTACATAGCTTCGCTTTACATCAATCACCTATAACATATCAAGGAGAATAAAGTAAACGTAGGTGGTTTTATTAGTCTCAGAAGAAAATGGCAGTCTTGTTAATCTAAAAGTCCCAATCCCAAGCCTCTAAGGTCATCTTTATACCTATATTTATGTTTTTGGTAAGCTATAAAGTTAGTTACTTTCTTTTTCTCTTGGCAGTACTGGGGATTGAACCCAGGGGCGTTCTACCTCCGAGCTACACCCCCAGCCCTATTTTTTATTCTTTATTTTGAAACTGGGTCTAAGTTGCGGAGGGCCTTGCTAAGTTGCTGAGGCTGGCCGCGAACCTGTGATCCTCCTGTCTCAACCTCCCAAGTATTGGGATTACAAGCATGCGCCACCACGCCTGGCTATATCTGTACTTTCAAATCAGTATCTACTAAGCTACTGTTTTTTATTTCACAAATAGTATTTTAAATTATCAGAAAAAAATTTGATAGACTCATAATACTTACACCCCATAATTTCACATTTTGATGAAATTCCTTCTCTCCTTCAAATACGATATGCACATTTAACTAAAAAAGATATAAAGAAATGATTAATATTTTCTTGGTGCTGGGGACTGAATCCAGGGCCTTGCAGATGCTAAGCATGTGCTTTACCACTATGTTATACAACCAGCCAAAAGTTGATTAATTGATCCAATTCATACTGAGGGTTTATAATACCAAACAGCTTATAAAAATAAGACATTGACATAAATTATTTTAAGGAACTGCCAATAGTTTTTCATTTAAGAAAACCATTAAAATATTGACTTAAAAGTTACATACTGAGAATTTAATACCATACTATCTGATAACTCTTGAAAGCTACATCTCTAGAATGCTTCAGAAAAAAGACTATTAGAGATTTTCATTTGAAAAGCAGTTTTCACAAAGATAATTTAAAATTATTTTTTCATATGGGAAAGATAAAATCTAAACATAAAAATAATTCTTACTTTATAGTGTACTTACCAATGTACTATTTGCTTCTACTCGACTAAGTTCTGGAAGTGAATTTTTAGCATATACTGAAATGGTGACTTCACCCCCTGTCTGATGCCAGTCATGTCTACATGGAACAACTTTTTTCCCCTGAAATTTAAGAGGACCTTTATAAGTTCAAAAAGCATAATATATTAAACTTCTTCAAAAGAAGAACTTGACCCATCTATAGTTGAGAAATTACCACATACAACATTAATGCTTTTAGGACAAAAAACTTCCACAGTTCCCACAAAGAGGCTTAAAGTATAACTCACTACAAACTTTTTAATAGTTTTATGATTTGAAAATCTGCTTATTCCTCCATTTTTTTCTTTTAGGACTACAATATTACATCTATCTATCTATCTATCTATCTATCTATCTATCTATCATCTATCTATTTTGTGATAGTGGGGATTAAACCCAGGGGGGCATTCTATCTCTGAGTTACACCCCAGCCCTTTATTTTTTATTTGGAAACAGGTTCTCATTAAGTTGATGACAGCCTCACTAAGTTGTTGAGGCTGGCTTCGAATCTGGGATCCTATAGTCTCAGTCTCCCAAGTACTAGGATTATAGGTGTGTGCCATCATGCCCAGCTTATGAATTTTTTTTTTTTGCGGTACCGGGGATTGAACGCAGGGGCGTTCTACCTCCGCGCTACGCTCCCGGCCCTATTTTTTATACTTTATTTTGAAACCGGGTCTCACGAAGTTGCAGAGGGCCTCACTAAGGGGAGAGAGAGAGAGAGAGAGAGAGAGAGAGAGAGAGAAAGAGAGAGAGAGAG
>PVJS01063288.1:0-10524 GCA_004027185.1 Glis glis | reverse complement strand
ATAAAATAACATCATTTGCAAGAAAGTGGAAGGATCTGGAGAATGTTATGTTAAGTGAGATCAGTCAATCACAAAAAAGAAGGGTCATCTGTTTTCATTAATATGTGCAACCTAGGGAATAGTGGGGACACACAAAGGACTCCGGTTGATAATGGAGAACCCTCAGTGGGGCAAGGGAAGTGGTACAAGGGAAGGGGAATGGCACAAAAGTAGCGAATCAGTGGAATTACTATCATGAACAATATGTACATGTGAGAATAAACCAACATCATTCTTGGTACTTTATATGGATGGGGGAATGTGGGGGTGACACTAAGAGCTGTGTGCATGTATGTTAACATCAAATTGATATTCACTGTGATGTAAGACTCCAATGCACCAATAAAAGCACAATAAAAAAGAACTGATCAACAAATTCAGCAAAGTGTCTGGATACAAAATCAATCTTAAAAAATCAGAAGCTTTTTTATATGCCAACCATAAATCCACTGAAAAAGAAATCTAGGAAAAGTTTCCACTCACGATATCCCCGAAAACAATAAAATACTTAAGAATAAACCTAACCAAGGAGGTCAAATACCTCTACAAGTAAAATGATGAAACATTGAAAAAATAAATTGAAGAATATCTTAGAAAATGGAAACATTTCCCATGCTCTTGGATAGGCAGAATAAATAAATCAAATCACTTCCAAAATTGATCTACAGATTCAATGCAATACCCATTAAATTACCAAGGTCTTTCATCACAAACATCGAAAAATCAGTCTTTCAATTCATTTGGAACAACACAAAACCCAGAATATCCAAAGTAGTTCTCAACAACAAGAACCATGCAGGAGGCATCACAGTACCTGACTTCAAACTATACTACAAAGCCATAGTAATAAAAACAGCATGGTTTGGGCACAAAAGCGGGCACTTAGACCAATGGAGCAGAATACAAGACTCAGAAACAAATCTGCATACTTTCAGCCAATTGATTTTTGACAAAGGAACCAAAAACATACACTGGAAAAAAGATAGTCTCTTCAATGCTGTTGGCAAAACTGGTTAAACACATGCAGAAAAACGGGTCCTGATCTTTTTAATTGAGAATTTCTTCTCCCTCTAACATCCCTTCTTTAAAAACCCATCCCCTACTCCCTTCCACCCACCACAGCAATCAGGATTTCAACCTATCCATTCTCTGGCATCAGGAGTAAATTGAAAATCTCTGTTGTGTAATTATATGAAGAAAATTTAATCCCTCTGTTATGAACCTGTGTGTTATGATTAATCTAAAAGTCGGCCTTATATGTCTTTCTGCCTTCCCTCCCAGAGCAATCTGCCCTCACTTCAGTCAAATTGTAACATACCAATATTTCCTCTCTGCCATAACTATGGCTGAGAACTATTTGTTTGGCCCAATGCATCCCTTGAAATGCTCCACACAGCATGCCCCATCAATGGTGTACTGACAGCCCAACTTGGGGAAACAGCTTATCTCTACATGAGTAAAACTACCGAGTGAGCAAATCTGGCCTTTGACACCACCCAGTTTAGGTGAAAACATTCCTTCCTCTCCAATTTATCATAAATGTTCCTCCTTTTCCTTCTTCTCACCTGCCTCCTATAGTGAAGCTGATGAACACTTACAGGAAAAGGTGTAGAGGAAGCTCTGCGGTAGAGTGTTAACTCTCTCAGAAGCATTACATTTTAATGTGCAATCGAATCTTAAGACAAGATTACTTGAAGCAAGGCTGTCTCTGGCTGTGGGATATTAATCATCCAAAAGCCAGTGGAGAATATGTCTTTGGGAAAAGGGGCCTTCCAACTACCTGGAATCGTGCAACATAAAATGAGTTCCTATGCCATCTTTCCATGTGTCCCCCCTTCATAGACTAGTGTACTTTACTAGCGAAATTAAAATGGATGAGATCCAAGAAGAGACATGCCTTCCTCTTGTAATCCAGAGCATTAGCTTAATATCTCAAGATTGTGTTCTATACATGCTCCTCCAAATGGATCACAGCCCTGACTTCCTAGTAGGTGTTCAGGAGATGCCCAGTGCCCAGGTCTTATAAAGCACTGATTTCTGAATGTCAGAATATGCATCTCTCTTCCCCTTAAGAATTAAATTGCAAACTTGCTGATCAGTATAGACACTTGCATTTTGGAACTGTGCCAACTAAATATTCAATGACTTACATTATGTCACAGTGATAAGAATTGTGAATCAGAATCAGAACCCTTAGTTCTGTAACTCAGCTGTGATACTAGCCAGGTACCTAAGGCAGATTATTTTATATGTCTGGCTTAGTTTCATCATATAAAAAAATAATGAAATACCTGTCTCATGGATCTGTTGCAAGAATGAAATGGGACAATTTCTGCTTAATGCTTAAAACAGTGGGCAGCAAGAACTTCAAATGTAATAATTCATGTCTGTTTTCACTGAGATAGCTGATACACATACATATCAGGTGATTGTAAAGCTAAACTCAGAAATTACAAAGGAAAGTGTGATAAATAACTACATGATAAATAACAACACAACTCTAGAACTCCCAGACCCTTTGAAACTATAAAATATAAATAGACGAAAAATAGAGGGACCATTTATAAATAGATGTCTTTGGATCAAGCCAATTGCTATTCCTGTTCTAAGTACCTAAAATTTCCCTTGGTGTGGATGGTTGGATTGTGTGGTTCTGATATCATTTAACCCACTGTTTTAAGTGAAAAAGGCACATCAGTGGATCCAGTTTGAGACATACTTTGTGTGAGGCTGAGGGGAAGAGATCTGACTCTTATTTTATCAATTAGTAGGGCTCAAGAAACAAAGATGAGCTCAGTGGCTGGGTAGCAGAGGCAGGAGGTCCTGCTGGGTGAGGGGCAGCCTACAGAGCCTGTATCTGTCAGGGCCAAGGAAGCACTAGTGTTCCTGGGGGCTAGATGCTGAGTACTCAGGAGAAAGTTAGCTGGTTTGGGTACTATCTGACAGAGCTGCTGGAGAGGAGTAGAAGGTCTTAGCAGGGAAGGCTGAAGCAGAGGGTCAAGGTGTTGAGGAAATCACATGCAACCACCCAACACAGAGATGCATCAGTTGTATTTTACTCTGTAGTGGGAGATTAGATAGACAGATGATGATAGATAGATAGATAGATAGATAGATAGATAGATAGATAGATAGATGATAGATAGATAGATGATAGATAGATAGATAGATAGATAGATGATAGATAGATAGATAGATAGATGATAGATAGATGATATAGATAGATAGATAGATAGATAGATAGATAGATAGATGATAGAGGTATCTTTAAAAGTTAAGCACACTCATGCTATGGCAAACATAGTTGCCTTTGTTGGTGTTTGTCATTATCTAGAGCCTGTGGGCTCTATTGACTCTTAGGTAAACAAATAATTAGCTTGCTTAATTGAAGTAGGAAGGTGTGATTAATAACTCTTCTTACTGCTCTCTTCTTAGTTTTCTACTCCTCCCTTTTTCTTTCTCTTCACAATATACCTGCATACTCTGCTATTCTGGATCCTAGAAAATCCAGTTGTATATAGAACTCAAAGTAAACCCATGAGTCCCAGACATCAGTTAACCTGCCTAATCCTGGTGTTCAACAGAACTTTTGCAGATGCTGTGCTCTTCACTGTGCAAGCAGCTCTTTAGGAGATGCTTTTAAATTTGGAGATAAAGATCAATAAGAATAAAATTGACAAACTTGGTGTCCATATATAAGGATGTAAAAGGCTTGCATTAAGATAGAAACTGGCTTTCTTACACAAATAAAACCAGTTATAGCATTAGTGGGTTTAATTTGGTCATGGTATTTTAGATAATTTTTAAAAATTATTTTCTTATTTTTTATTTGTTTTATTCCATATTATTCAAGAAATTTAGCACTAGATTATGCAACATTTTACCCAAGTTGATTATTAAATTTTTTACCATATTGTGTTGGAATTTCTGTTGAGGTACCTTGCCCAAGTTTCTTGCATCAAAATGAGATGAGTGTTTGAACTCATGGGACCGATAATCCCAAATCAATTCCGATAGTGAGCTACTACTTAAGAACAGGGGTGGACTGAGGATGGCATTGCGTTAAGTCTTACTTTCCTGCTTGGCTACATCCTTTGGCAACATACTTCATGTTAGATAATTTGTGGTTAAGGTTTAAACAAGATTCATGCTGAACAATCCAGCAGTTTCAGGAGTCCTATTCTCATTCCATCAGACCACTTTGGAAATATGATACTGCCAGGTTTTTTAAAGTGGAATAGAGAGAATGTCAGTCTCACCATTGACTTTCAATGCTGTGTAAATCAAAAGTCTGCCAACTGAAGACAGAATGAAGGCCAGAGTCCACATGGATGCGGGCAATTGCTCCGGTACATGTTGAGTCTCGGAAATTGAAGTTGTGACACTGTGCTCATAGTAAGCAGCAGGAAGGAGATGATCCTCAGACTTCCTATTGATGTAAGTGGCTGATACCTTTTGACAACCTGTGGCTTTTTGTTAAAGCTCCAAGAAGCACTTTGTAATAAAAAAATTAGTGTTTCTTTCATCAGTTCTATAGGCAATAAAACTTAACCAAGTGATATTTCTTGAACATTTATTTACTAGAAGTTGTGATAGGTATTACTAAAATTGGGTAGCAGATAACTAAAAAGTGGAAATACAGAAAGGATAGAAACCTTCCATAAAAATAAAAAAATTAAAACATGGATGTCTTGGTCAACAGTCTCACTGCTTTAATCCAAGACAACTGACCACACAATTTAGAGGAAGGAAGATATATTTGCTCACAGTTTTTTTGAGCTTTCAGAGTTTAGTCTTCAGAGCTCCAGCTCAGGACATGGTTGTGGGAAGCAGAGAGAGCAAGAGAGCAAGGCTGTGCTCTCACATCATGGAGGCCAGCTGCCAGAAGCAAGAGAGAGCCAAGCAAAGGAATTAAAGACAAAGTCACAATCCCTAAAGCCACACCCCCAGAGACCCACCTTCTCCAGTCACACCTGACTGGCCTAGGTTTCCACCCAAAAAATCCTTTACAATAGATGTATCTACTGATGAGATTACAATCCTCATGACTTAATTATATTAACTCTGAACCTTAATACATGAGCTCTTCAGGGGATATTCTCTATCTAACCATAACAATGAATTTAGGAAGAAAACTGTCTAGTGAGAAGGAAATGATCTCTCTCTCCCATTTCCACTCTGGTATTGACTGGGATTGGAGCACATTACACACTCTTATTTCCAGCCTTGTCTATATTCTCTTCAGATCTGGAGATCATTTTTATCATAATTTCTAGGATGCTTCCTTCTCTCTTTTAGAGGGTGCACTTCCCATCCCTCTGTGAGTTGCTGAAGATACTCCAAGAGCTGAAAATATGAGAAGGTGGTGAACCTGGCCGAGCTCTCCCTGCCAGCAGGTACCATAGGCTACTGGGAGAGTAAACATGTCCAGGTCCAGGGACAGAACTGGAGGTGTTCTGTGGGTAAACAGGATGAGCATCCCCATGTGACCTCTGTCTGGCCTCCCCAAGGCAAAGCGCCACAGTAGTCAGCATCTCTCATCAGTGGAATCAGCACCAGTGACAATTGGCGCGTGGAGGACTCCCTGGCTTTGGGAAGGAGCAAATCAAGGACAGCAGTATTTCCAGACACAATGATATGATAATGATACTGCAGGTCACCATTACTCTCAGTCTGTCTCTGCTACCTGTCACATTTCCCTGTGGGAAATATGGGTTAGACTTACAGTGATTTCTTATGAAGCCAGTTTTCCTGTTGCTCTCAAATAGCAAGAGAATATTTATAATTTATAATATGTGATATATGAAAATGCAAGGCCCTGTTGATTTTAATTTAGCTCTTGATTAGGACTGAGATTGTTGTGCTGCTATCCTGGTTTTTGTGGGCTTGTTTTAGCACATGGAACTAGCAGCAATAACCCTGAACACCTTTCTTATAAAGATGATAAATAAATATGAAATGAGACTTTGGGGCCAAATTGGAGTTAATATCATTTAATTTCTTCTTGTGTTTCTGGCCAATTAAATGAATGGGTGCCTATGGTAATTAAACTCGCTTTGATAATTAGACACTAAGGATTCTTAAATTACTGAATGTTAATGAATATTTCCCAAGTATGGTCCCTGTATCATAAGTGCTGCCAAGTGGAATTTTCCCCTTTATCAGTAAAATGTAAATTTCTCCTTTTAAAAATTCCAAATAGATAATAGAAACTGAAACATATGATTTGATCCTGTTGCTATTTTTTCAAATCAGAGTAGCTTGATGATAGCTGAATATAAACCAAATTTTATTATGAATGAGAAATTATAGTTGAACTCACTCCCTTGGAACTTGGAGATCCACACAGATCAGCATGCAAATTAAAGCCACACGCGATGGTGGGGAGACTGCTGCTTCACTGCAGCTCCCTGCAAGTGGACAACTCCTAAATGCCCACTGTGTTTGCTGAGAATTTGAGGCTAAGGCAGGCAGAGGGCCTGGACCATCTTGGACGTTCTCCCCATGAAGAAATGCACAATGGACCTACTGTGGCTATTTCACCAGGAGATAAGCCATAGCAAGCATCTTATCTGAAAGCTGTGCTATCATTTTCTTTTAACAGGATTCTTTTGCAACCCTTTAAAATTTGGTCTGCAGGCTTACAATACAAACCAGTAAACCAAAACCCACTTAGATCAAACACTTTTTAGAAACACGGAGTATTTAAGGAAGCATTTCTAGAGTGTGCTTAAATACTGTTATTGATCTCAAATAATCAAATATTTGTTTAAATATCCCACAAAGCCCTTGCAAAGGAGAAGGAAAAGCCCAGCCCTGAAAGGAAGGAAAAGCCAAATCAGGAAATTAGCTTTTCTTGAACTTCCTGCTACGATCTGAACGATTGTGCCTTCTCAGAGTTTCTATGCTGAGAACCAAGTCACCCATGTGATGGGATTAGGCGGAATCTTTGAAAGGGGATTGGATCATAACTTCTAAAAAAAGCAGTGCACTTCTAAAAAAATATTTCACTAATTGCTAGAGGCCATGTGTAGGCCAGATTGAGGGTGTGAGGCCCCTGGGTGCTGCAGATGCAGAGGCGATTGCACATGGACACTGGTGATGCCCACAGAGAAGATTTGGGAGCATCTTTTTCTCATGGTGCTGGCCTGAAAAAGGGAACAGCAGCCACTGCCAAGTTGCACCCAAACCAACCTCCTCTGTCTCTGCTACAGAATGGGAGGCTTAATCTGTAGGGGGAAGAACTGTGAAAACTGCCATCTTAGGGCCCTGGTGGAACTCCACTGCATCTGGGGACAGCAAATGGAAAAATGAAAAGGAAGCACCCTTCCTTTGGGAGCTAGCATGTCTACTCAGTCCAACTGGAGCTTCTCTGCACTGGACAAAAGGCAGAGCCCTTGTGCAGATGGGGACATACCTGAGCAAAACATGAGCAAGTGCTTTCTTCCCCTACCACCTAATACACTTAGAGTAAAAATAGGCAATGCAGGTGGGAGAGCCATAGGAGACATGACCTATGTCATGGTCAAGGCAAAGGAAGACTAATGCTAAGGAAGAAATAGATATTCAGGAAAAACCCTCTGACCAAATAGCCCACACTGTAACCACAGGTATTGTGATAAATTTTAAGCCTGAGATGTTCTCTAGTTAAATATACACCAACAAACCTCCAATTCAACCCACTCCCGAACAAGTGAAAACAGACCCCTGCTTAAAATATAGCTGAAGAAAATGCATGCTTGTCTTCAACCACGAAAAATATTTACCTCAGGATCTCTAGCCTTACATAAAACAGTTGGCCTTCAATGAAAAATTATGTCATGTGAAAAGCCCCCTATTCCCCCTACATACACATACTGAAGAGTCAAAGAAATAATCAGAATCGGATTTCATGTGACACACATGACTAAACTATGTGATAATTTAAAGTTATTATGATTAATACATCATCAGCTCTAATGAGCCAAGGTAGACAGCATATAAGATCAGACTAATTTGACAGAGAGATGGAAAGAAACTCTAATAATCAAATGGAGATGATGGAAGAAACAAAAACTAGCAAATATAAAGCCTCTGATAGGCTCATCAGTAGACTCAACACAGCCAAAGAAAGAAACCAAAAACATGATGATAGGTCAGTGGAAATTATCTAAACTGAAATAGAAAAAAGAAGTAAATAAAGAACAAAACATCAAATACTGTAGACAATTTCAAAGAGAGTAACATGTGTAATTGAAATCCTGAAAGGAGAAAATGTGGCAGAAGCAGTATTTGAAGAAATAATTTTACAAATTTAGTGACAGATATGGAACCACAGATCCAAGAAAGTCACTGAACACAAACCAGAATAACACACACACAGACACACACACACACACACACACACACACATCTAGGCACATGGTATTTAAACTTTGGAATATGAAGGAAAAAATCTTGAAAGATTCCAAAAGAATAAAACATTATCTACAGAGGAACTATGATAAGAATTAAAATTGACTTCCTATCAGAAACTATCCAAACAGAAAGAAAATGTAGTGACATATTTGAAGTGTTGGTGGCAGGGGCTAAATGGTAAGGGGGACAGGAGTATGTCTATCTAGAATTACATATCTAGTTAAAAGAAGTGAAAGAAAAAGTTTTAAAAAAATCTGCCAGGCAAACAAAAACTGAAGGAATTCATTGGTAGACATACTCTAAGAAATGTTAAGGAAATTTTGCAGAACGTTGATGCCAGTCAGAAGAAATTTGATATCAGTCAGAAACTTAGATGTAACCAAAGAAATGTAGAGAATAGAAATTTGAATGAATGGAAATGAAATTTAATTCATTTCTTATGTGTAGTTTCTCTAAAAAATGACTGTCTCATATATATAGCATATGTAAAAGTAAAACATATGACAATAATAGCACAAAGGATTATGGGAAGGATTGGGAATATTGTGTTATAAACAGTTTATAGTACTTACGAAGAAGTATATTATTAGAAAGTAGATTCAGATTAATTTAAAATACATATTGTAAGCCCTAGGATAATCACTAAAAACTTTAAGTTTTTCCTTCTTTTTTTTTCTTTTCTTTTTTTTTGTGGTACTGGGGATTGAACCCAGGGACATTCTCCCTCTGAGCTACACACCAGCACTACTTTATTTTTTTTGTTTTGAATCAAGGGTCTCACTAAGTTGCTGGTGGCCTCACTAAGTTGCTGAGGCTGGTCGAAAACCTGGAATCTTCCTATATCACTAAAAACTTTTTAAAAAGAGGTGAAATTAAGCCAGTCATGTTGGTGCATACCTGTAATCCCAGTACTTGGGAGGCTGAGACAGGAATATTGCAGGTTCGAAGCCAGCCTCAGCAATTTAGTAAGACCCTCAGCAAAACCAATTTAGTAAGACCCTGTTCCAAAATAAAAAATAAAAAAGGGCTGGGGGTATATCTCAGTGGTACAATGCCCCTGGGTTCAATCCCCAGTAAAACACACACACACACACACAAAGAGATAAAATTAATAAGTCAATAGAGAAGATAAAATGGAATAATGAAAATGCTTTAGTCCAAGAAAAGGTAGAAAGAGAAGAAAAAGAAACCAAGAAAGAAGGTAACAAAGAGAAACAGCAACATGTTAGATTTTAATCACTTTAAATATTAATACTAATATTAAAATCACTGTAATTTTGAATGGTCTAAATATCCAATTTAAAGACGAAGACTATTATTCAGTCAGATGAAATAAAAAAGCAAGACCAAAATTTGTGCTACCTACAAAAAACCCATTTTAAATATAAAAACATTAGTTTTTATAAAATTACATGTATTAGAAGCTTAATAATATGAAAATATATAAAGCACAGTTTATATATTAAGAAATATAGCCAGGCATGGTGGCGTATGCTTGTAATCCCAGTACTTGGGAGGCTGAGACAGGAGGATTGCAGGTTCACGGCCAGTCTCAGCTACTTAGGCCCTCCACAAATTAGTGAGACCCTGTTTCAAAATAAAAGGATAAAAAATAGGGCTGGGGGTGTAGCTCGGAGGTAGAATGCCCCTCGGTTCAATCCCCAGTACTGCAAAAACAAAAGAAATATAAAAGCTTGCAAGGCTGGGCGTGGTGGCGCACGCTTGTAATCCTAGTACTTTGGGAGGCAGAAACCGGAGGATCCGGGTTCGCGGCCAGCCTCAGCTCTCTCTCTCTCTCTCTCTCCCTGTCTCTCTCTCTCTCTCTACCTAGTGAGGCCTCCGCAACTTCGTGAGACCCGGTTTCAAAATAAAGTACAAAAAAATAGGGCTGGGGGTGTAGCACAGAGGTAGAACGCCCCTGGGTTCAATCCCCGGTACTGCAAAAAAAAAAAAAAAAGCTTGCAATATCAGTACTGTGAGTAATTAACTTCTGTAGATGTTTATGCCATATATATATATATATATATATATATATATATATATATTCATCATCATGGTATCTTATAAGCACTTATTAGCGTCCTTAAC
>PVJS01063287.1:0-10524 GCA_004027185.1 Glis glis | reverse complement strand
CCTCCGCAACTTCGTGAGACCTGGTTTCAAAATAAAGTATAAAAAATAGGGCCGGGGGTGTAGCGCGGAGGTAGAACGCCCCTGCATTTAATCCCCGGTACCGCAAATAAATAAATAAATAAAAAGCATATACTTTCACTCTTCTCCTTGGGTGTTGGAAAATGAATACTTAATTTGTCAGTGAAGATTTTGAAAGAAGCCTTAAGCTCCTTGGAGGAAAAGGGCCAATGCATATTTGGAATACAATAAGGCCTCTCATCTGTGGCTATTGCCACACGTGCCATGCACTCTGCTTAGAGAGAACACAGGTGCCCTGCACTGCTTACTTAAGTGTTCCAATTTCTTTTTAAATGACTAAGCATGACCATATGTATATTATCCCACATTCTTATAAGATGAATTTAAAAAAGGTATTCTGACTGAGCAAAACAAATAATATGGATTTGATTCATTTACTCTCTACCCTCAAACAGGGGAGGACCAACTGCTTTTCCAAAAGAGAATGTGGACTGCCAAACATTGTTTTTCCTTCCTGACATGACATGTCCAGGCATCACGTGTGCAGCATCCTAGGTAGCAATTATAGGCGACGAGGAAGATATGGGTTCAGAGATGAATATTCACTGGGCATCGGTGGCTGGTCTACTTGGCTCCTGAGAAATCCACAGGTAGGTACTTGCTGAGTAATTGTGAGGCTTCTTGAACACAAAACACTGTCCCCTGAACAACTTGCCCTATTGTGCCCCTTCTTTCAACATAAACTTTCACCTACCTTGGCTCCAGGTGCCCTTGGCATTGAGGACTGGCCTTCCACAACCACAATGGGTAGAGCTGGGGAAACTTTGACCTACTTTGCTCAACTTCGACCTACTTTCCAACAATGTTATCACCTAGGGTTTGTCAGATGACTGCTGAAGGAAAGGCCAGAGAAATTTGAATAATGCTTCAAAGATGAGCAGAAAGATAAGCACTGAGTATAGAATTGTGGATATGCTTCCTGAGACCTTGAGATGTCTCCAAGGAAATGTCCTAAAATAGCACCACAAAGAGACAACACTGCTGGGTGTGGTGATGTACGCCTATAATCCCAGTACTGGGAGGCTGAGACAGGAGAATCACAGGTTCGAGACCAGCCTCAACAACTTATCAAGACTCTCAGCAACCTAGAGAGACCCTATTTTAAAAAAGCAAACTATAAAAAGGGTTGGGGGTGTAGCTCAGAGGTAAAATGCCCCTGAGTTCAATCTCCAGTAACACACACACAAACACACACACACAAACCCAAAACAAAAAACATTATCATTGTCAGCAAAGACATTTCTACATAAACTTCTAACATATGAGAAGAGCTTCCACCAATTGAGAGGCAGTGTGATTACTGTGAATAAAAAAAGATAGCTTTGAAAATAGAAAAGGTTTAAATCCTGCTTCTTCATTTAATAATTGTGTAACTTTGGGCAAATTTCTTAACTTCATGAAAGTTATCTCTCCTATTTTTAACTTCAGACTCTTAGCTACTTCATAAATTTATTGTTCATTCATTCAATAATTAATAAGTGTTTATTTATTGAACAATTACTACAAACCAGAACTCTGCTGGGTGCTAAAGTTTCAAAAAATAGATGCAATGTTCCCTCTCAAAGATTCCATTGTCTAGAAGCACAGACTGTTGAATATATAAAATAATTGCAGTACATTGTGATACTATCTTGAAAGTACAAAGAAGAAAGTGATCATGTCCATTTGGGACAATCAAAGAAGGTTTTGGGGAAGTTTCCAGAAGTTTAAGCATTATCTAAGGTTCAACAGATGAGCAGAAGTGAAGAAGGGAAAGACAACAGGATGCTCAATGGCATGACATTATGAGCAATTCAAAGCTTCCAGGGTTTGGAAAACATCAAGTTTCTTAGCATCTCTATATATTTAAGATGTAGGAGAAGCTTGGACCATCTGCATGAGAAGACTTGTCAAGGGAAAGATAACACCCAGTTCTCTGTGTTGAGTGACTCACCTGAGAGTGATGTCCTTTACTGAGGGACATTGAGAAGAGGAAATGATGAAGACAGAGATAACATTGGACAAGTTGAATGTGAGGGTTTTTTGAAATGTCTTGTAAGCAGTTTGGTGCACTGCTCTGGAGCTCAGGAGAGAGAACTGACCTGGAGATTTGGGGTTGGAACCCAGCGGAGCCTTATTCGTGGCCAGATGAGCACTTGGACCTCCTGATACACACAGGATGGCCTCAGGGCAATATTCAGAAGCCTGGGTGCAGGCATGATGTCCAAAGGGCATCTGTGATTCAATGTTGGGAGAGGAGTGGTGTGCTTGAACAACCCTGTGGTCCATCCTTAGAGCAGAATTGTCATCATAGAAAACCTTCCAAGACCCAAAAAGCACTACCAATGTGATTCAACTTATTTTTATTTGCTTGAATTTCTTTAACATTTTGAACAAACACAAACCATATCCACACTTTTTTGTTTGGACTGGAGATTGAGATTGAACACAGGGGCATTCTACCCTCTGAGCTATACCCCCAGCCTTTTTTTTTTAACAGAAAGTTGCTGAGTCTGGTTGCAAACCTGCGATCCTCCTGTCTCAGCCTCCCAAGTACTGGGATTACAGGTGTGAGCCACACTCCCAGCAGCCACACTTCTCTAGATTCCCCCATCTCTTTCCCTTGGCTCCTTGTCATCACATGCTGCTTCTCCAACATATCTACATGTCCTGAAAAGCCTTCTTCTAGCCCTAGCCCCCATAACCACGTTTCTGTCTCCTTCCCATTCTCTCCATATTCTACACCACGAAATCTCCAAGGAATGAGTCTGGTGAAGCAGGAAGAGGCCTCTTTGGAGGGTAGAGATGGAGAAGAAATGAAATCAACAGAGTCAGAATCCTCTTAGAGGCCAAGAGGAGGCGAAAGGTAGAAAGGACTTGTGCATTCATGATTTTGTTCCTGTTATGGTGGAATCCAAAGCCAGGCTGGTCCTCCTGGTAGGTCATGCATGCAACTCCCTCTTAGCAGAGAGCAAGGATTCATACACCAGGAAGTAGGATGGAAACCAAAAGAGAGAAGAAGATTCTGAGAAGTGGGTCAGTGATACTGCCTGGAGAAGTTCCCTGAGCAACAGAGAGCCACTGTGGCAGTGTGCGCAGCTTCTAGTGGCCTCCAGCATGGGGTGTGGGGACATTATACATGCTGTTAAGGCCTGGACATCATCAAAAGAAGTTATTGAGTAAGAAGAAAACAAGATTCAGGACAGAAGCTTAGGGAGCAGGCAGAAGGAGGCGTCAGTGAACAACTGTGATGTGAAACCGTGGTGGAGGTGGACGAGGACAAGGAGCGCATGGTATCCTGGAGATCTGCAAACACTGTCTAAGGAGATGGCGTCAGATGCCTCATCATGCTCGACTCTGAGAAGGAAAGGAAAGTTCCCATTGGTCTTGGCAATTGGGAGATCACTGGTGGCCATAGGAAAGGCATCATTTGTCAGATGATGGGAACATAAGGTTGATTGTGGTGTGTTCCAGGGAACAAAGAATGAGAAACTCTGGACACACAGGGACAGCTCTCCTGACAGACCTGTCTGGGGAGAGGAGTGGCACAGGACTAGGGGAGTTTTTTTCCTCCTTCCTTCCTTCCTCCCTTCCTTCCTTCCTGATGAGCAAATTGCAAACCTATTTAAAGGCTGTTGAGCAGGATTTAGTGATGAAAAAAACCTGAGACAGAGGAGAGATTGATGAAGAGATTGACTCTGAACAAGACAAAGGATATCTGTTCTTCTGCGAGTGGAGAAATGGAGCGAGGGAAATGGCAGGTGCAGGAGGGTTTGGTGGGAAAGAAGGAGATGATCAACTAGGAGGTTGAAGGAACTTCTGTCTGCTAACTTCCAAGTTCTCTCTGCAAGCGACTTAGTAAGTTCATCGGTTGAAAGTAAGGCAAGGAGGCAGGAATTGGTGTGCAGGATCTATTGAGAGGACTGGAATAATGACAGTAGAGAATGAAAGAGGGGGACATGATAAACAACACAGAGGGCTCACATTTGTGGAACCACATGTTTGAGACAGGTATACTTGAGATTCAGTATATTTTTCTCCAGCTGCACTTGGATCAGTTGTACAGGTGCTACCTATCATGAGGCGTACTTGGGAATGGCAGGCAGAGGCAGGTGAGCTTTCAGTGAGTATCAGCTCCTCCACTAGGAAGTATAAGTTGACATTATAGAAAATATGTGGTTGTGACTTTCCAGTGGCATCTAAAACCCTTGATTTCAAGTTTGGGCAGGTAAATGGCAAAATATCAGATGGAACCATTTGATTATTGGGAGGGAGGTTGTGACTGCCCTTATCTTGAGAACCTAATAGTAGTAATCAACTTCTTGCCCTACCCAAGTCCAGGGAGACAAAAGAATTCCCAACAGATCTAATCGCCTTCCCCTTGCAGACAACCTTCAGAATTCCAGAAATTATTGGACAGTGAATTTTGGGAACATGCTCATGAATGTCCAACATAGAAGAACATTTCTTACAACTCTTGCATGAAGGCAGAAATACTTTTTTCTTAGAAAAGACATCTGAATTTAGATAAGGCAAAAGCAAGGGTCTGAGTGCAAGAGCCAGAATGAACTGATTCATCCTTTTTTTGCCTGGATAAGAAAACATGTCAATCTTCTGGCAGATAGGAGACAAAGCAGGAAAGGGCTGTGGGGTGAAAATGAAAGATTGTCCACGGGTACGTGGAGAAGGACATGGATGTGCTACTCCTTGAAGTTGCAATGTTTGTGTGGAATTTCAGAAAGAAGCCAGGCATGGTGGTGCTTGGGAGGCTGAGACAGGAGGATTGCAGGTTCGAGGCCAGCAGCACGTGATACCCTTGTTTCAAATAAAAAATAAAATAGGGCTGGGGGTGTAGCTCAGAGGTAGATTGCTGCTGGGTTCAATCCCTAGTACCACACACACAATTTTTTTTTTCCAGAAAGAAACCCACATTTGAGTCAGGGCTTGTCTTGTGGGGTTAATTTTTTTTTTCGGTATTGGGGATGGAACCCAGGGGCATTCTACCTTCGAGCTACACCCCCAGCCCTGTTTTTTATTCTTTATTTTGAAACAGGGTCTCACTAAGTTGTAGAGGGCCTCACTAAGTAGCTGAGGCTGGCCGCGAACCCAGATCCTTCCGTTTTAGCCTCCCGAGTACTGGGATTACAAGCGTGGGCCACCATGCCCAGCTTGTGGGGTTAATTTTGATTTGAACTGGGAACACATTTCCTGTGTGTGATAGTGTAAGTGTGTAATACAGCACAAAGGAGAAGGAAATGAAACATTTGTTGAGTCCCTCCTATGTGCTAGCTAGCAACTCACTTTTTCTCATTCTATTCACATATCAGCATGGTCTTTAAATATGATTTTTCTTCATTTCATGGGGGAAAGAATCCAGGACTCAGAGCAATGTTAAGAACTTGCCCAAGTTTGCATGGAGACCATATGCTGTGTGGCTGAGACATGACCCGTGGAGACAGAACAGGCCTGGCTTCCAGCTGTGCTGCTCATCAGCCTGGGACCTGGAGAATGGTTCAGAATAATAGTATCTTTGATGGTCAGTTGTATGTGTCAACTTGGCTAGGCCACTGTCTCCAGTCATTCAGCAAGATAGTATTCTAGGTATTGTTCTGAACATATTTTGTCGATAATGCGATTAAAGTCCATAATCAGTTGACTTTAAGAGAGATTGAATTGGGTCAATCAGTTCAATCAGGTAAAAGGACTTACAAGTAGAGTGGAGGTTTGGCTGGAGCAGAAATTCTACCTGTGGACAGCAGGTAGTGCCCCAAATCCTAGTCTGCCCTATAGATTTCAGACTTTCCCAGCCAGATTCTACCTACAATCACATATCCTACTATATTAAAAAGTCTCTTAGCTGAGTGTGATGGTACACACTTGTAATCCCAGTACTTGGGAGGCTGAGACAAGAAGTTCATAGGTTCGAGGACAGCCTCAGCAACTTAGCAAGACCCTTTTTCAAAGTACAATAAAAAAGGCTGGGGGTGTAGCTTGGAGGTAGAATGCCCCTGGCTTCAATCCCTGGTACCACATGTATACAAAAGTCTTAATATAGGTATCTTTAACTAGGTCTGTTTCTCAGGTGAAACTTTCATTATCAGTACCTCCCTTAGACATGTCACAAAGATTAAATGAAATAGCATATGGGAAGAAATGGACATGGTGCCTGGAACATTAAAAAGTATTTGATAAATGGTGTTTGTTATTATGAGGGCTTGGCAAATACCAGATTGATCCTATATCTTGTTAACTCCCAAGCTTAACTCTTTACCCCAAAGACTTGGTCAACAACTACAGCTCCCAGTCTGGGCTCTATCGCCAATTCAATGTGACCTGGAGCAAGCTGCAGCCTCCATGCCCTGGTTCCTTTCTGTTAAATGATGGGCGTGTGCCCCAAATCATTTCTATATAAACTCTTCCAGCTCTGATGTCTTCTGGGTCAGTTTGGATCTAATTTATCAGATATTTATTAGGCCTTGTCTACTTCTGCCCGCCACCAGACAAGCTCTGTTCCATTACTGGTACGTTTAGGGCTGCCCCTACTAAATGGCTCTCTAATTACTGGGTGGTTTATGGCCCGAGAATGCCAACTGAGTTTAATATTAACCTGGGCAAGGCAGTCATGTCCATTTAGTCAGTGTTTACAGAGCTCCTGTCTGCCCCGATGGAGGGGGCACATAAAGGAACATTAAATCTGGTCCCTGCCCTCAAGGACCATAAGGAGACATCCTCAAACCAGACACTACCACGAGGAAGTATATAATGAAGTCCAAGCACTCCTATGGCCGAGAGTAAGGAGGCAAGAAGACCATTCTGGGCTGAAATGACCAGAAAGGCTTAATAGAAGAGTCAGGCATTTAGATAAAGGAGATGTTTATTTGAGAGGCAAGAAAGGAGTTAAGTCTTGTGGGTGGGATGGGGGGCTGTTTATATTGCGGGTTGCCTTTGCTGGCACGGATGATAGAGAAGTTGATGCTGATGACTTCAGCTTTCTCTGCTATTCTTCCTGATAACCTCACCAACAGTTACTGTTCTGTGCAAGGTGAGTGTGCACAGGGGGTTTACCACATCACATGCATTTACACACGCATGCCTGCAGATGCCAGGACAGAGCTTTTGGGGACCCCATGGTAGAGTAAGCTCCACTAAGGCAGAGTCCCTCACATTTTTCTTGCCGACTACATTCGTGGAGCCTACCACAAAGCAGGCCTTCAATAAATATTTGTGGAATAAATAAGTAAAAATGTCACACTCTCCAGGATAGGGGCATCATGGAGAGGAGGTTTCCCTATGCGAAGCAACCCTAACAATGGTGATTCTTATACTTTGGATATTCATCGGTTTCTAATGTCAGCCCAGGCTGACCCCCTGCTCCCAACTGAAAAGTGTTGCTTAAATCCTCCTGGCAGAACTTCTCATCCAGAGAGCCACTGCCAAAAACTTGCTGGAGCTGAACAAAAAAACCCAGTGGGTGTGGGCAGAAGAAAAGTTATGCTTGAATGACAAGCAAACACCAGAAGGATTAATTTTACAAGCTTACCTTTGAGATCAGATAAAGGCCGTTTGACTTTTTAAAGACAATATTCATTTTTATCAGTTTAATAAACAGCTCTTAGCAACATTGATAGTCATCTTGAAAGGGCAGAAACAAAGAAGCTGTATTAACAGTTGAATTTAAATTATTCGCTGATCTTACTTTAGTTTATTGCCTCTTTCATGATGATCTTTTGCTAAATGAGTCTAAAAAAATACTTGGTGATGTGTGTCAACAAGCCAGGAATCCCCAGGACTGTGGTCTAATGAAAGCAAATAAACAGGGCTTGCAAACTAATTCAGAACTCTGAAAGGAGCAGTGTGTGGGGTGTAAATATAGATTTCTACAAACAAGAAGTTAATAATCATAAGTCAACATTCATAAGCATCACTCTAAGGATTGGAAGTGGAAAAAATATCCTCTGGATTCAGAAAAATCTGCTAGCCCATTGCAAAATAATTCTGTCCACGGAGTTCCAATGTGATGATTATTAGCATTCATTGTCCAACAAATACCTACAAATGCTTATGGAACACCAACTATGTTCAAAGAATAGTTCTCAAAACACGCTGCAACCAGTCAACGCAATTGGTTAGTGTATCTGTACCAAGATGGTACTGTGAATAGTCTGGGAAATGGAATGTGTTTATGCTGTTTTTGCCTTTCTGGCCTCTTTGTATTTCCCCTCCTTTCTTCTGGTAACAATGCCTGAGTTTTCCTTTGGGAAGCCACTCTCTCCATTCCACACCCTGTGTTCTGTGGGACTGACCCCACCCTCCTAACTCCAAGGACCTGCTCAGTCATACTTTGGCTATGGGGATTGTTTTAGAGATGGGCATAAATATAGAAGGAAATAAAGGCAGATCAGGTGATAGAAACTAGGTCAATGAGATTCAGTTCTGTTGTTTTTGTTGTAAACCTTTGGGCAAGAGCAGCTCTCTCCCCACAGATCGCAAGCGGTGAGGATGAGGAGCTGAGGCCCTGACTTAGAAGACGGGGGAGAGCCCAAGAGCAAGTCTTCATGACACTGGGGATTTTGTTCTTGTTCCAAGTTCAACTCTTTCCTCTCTACACTGGCTGACTAAATGGATTCTACCAACTTCTCTTCTCCATAGGAGTGCTGTCAGGAGAGGAGAGGAAAATGGGACTTTTTCCCTCTCTGTGGGGTGTCCTCAGGCTGGCTATGTCTTTCTACTGAAGGATGCAGCTTCTGTCCAGAGACCTTCTCTGTGCATCTTTGGGCCTTTGGGTTCCAGTCACCATTCCTGCTTTGCCCAGTCAGTCCTTGACATGGGAACAGTATCCCACTATGACTTGCTTTGGCACTTCTCTATCCCCTGTAGTTTTCCTAAGCCCTGCCCTCATCTTTATAAGCATCCCTCTTCTTAGAATTCAGTTGGATGGACATTTGATACAACGCCAGTATTTAAGATTTGGATCCAGACAGGCTTAAATATGACGATACTATTAGACTTCACAGTTTCTCAGACCAGTCAGTTCCCTTTTCCTTAAAATTGTTTGAATTCTTTTTTTTTTTTTAATCTGTTGCTTACAACAAGGAGTCCTGATAGTTTTTTAGGTTTTTTTGATTGCACAGACTCACATGGGATGCTTTTTAAAAAGTAAGGGGCGCTGTTATGTTACCAAATTTATGTGTGGAAGTCCTAACCTCCAGTACTTCAGACTGTGACTGTATTTGGAGATAAGGTCTTCAAAGAGGTAATGAAGTTAAAATAAGGCCATTAGGATGGGTCCTAATCCATGACTGGATTAAGAAAATGAGATTAAGCCACAAACCTGCACATCAGGAAGACCATGTGAAGACACAGGGAAAAGGCAGCCACTTGTGAGCCAAGGAGACAGACCTTAGAAGTCCACTGGGCCAACACCTTGATCTCAGACTTTTACCCTTCAGAATCATGACAAAGTAAGTTTCTGTTGTTTAAGCCACTTGGTCTGTGGTTCATTGTTACAGGAGCACTGGAAGACACATATAGGCATGTGTGGACAAGAACTGGAGAAGATGCTCCTAGAAGGCAGTTACTATCCCCAGTTATCAGGTGTCAGATATCTTAGCGATATCATATATGTCTTTCTGTGACATGATTCCATTTACCTTTGCACCTGGCCTATCCTTCCATATTTCCCAGGACAGAGGAGGCTAACCTAATTGGTGTGGCTAACTGCCATCAATACCCCTGGATCAGGTCTTTGCACTGTGTCACCTCACAGGCATAAGCTGACTTTGGGTCCTATGAATATGTCTGCTTCCACCAGGGCCCTGGTCTACAGAGCAAGTGGCATTAATAATCACATAAAAGCATCGATACCAGCACCTGCTGCACACGTTTGGCCACCACTTTCACCGCCGTGGCCAATTTCTCCTTCCAGCCGATCACAAGGCCCATTTTCATGACCTTGAATTTTATGAGATACCTCAGAATCCTTACCATAACCATTTGGTTTTGTTTGAATATATTTTTAATTTTATTGGTGCATTGTAATTGTATATGATAGTGAGATTCATAGTGATACTTTCATGTATGCATATAACACTATTTGCTTGTTTCCTTCTTACTTGAAAATGAAACAAAGAGCCGGGCGTGGTGGCACACGCTTGTAATCCCAGTACTTGGGAGGTGGAGACTGGAGGATCCAGGTTCGCGGCCAGCCTCAGCTAACTTAGTGAGGCCCTCCACAACTTCGTGAGACCCGGTTTCAAAATGAAGTATAAAAAATAGGGCCGGAAGCCGGGCGTGGTGGCGCACGCTTGTAATCCCAGTACTTTGGGAGGCAGAGACCGGAGGATCCGGGTTCGTGGCCAGCCTCAGCTCTCTATCTCTCTCTCCCTGTCTCTCTCTCTCTCTCTGTCTCTACTTAGTGAGGCCCTCCGCAACTTCGTGAGACCCGGTCTCAAAATAAAGTATAAAAAA
>PVJS01063286.1:0-10525 GCA_004027185.1 Glis glis | reverse complement strand
GTGTGTATTTCCCATAATTTTGTGATCCATTCATCTGTTGATGGACATCTAGGTTGGTTCCATAATTTGGCCACTGTGAATTGTGCTGCTATGAACATGGGTATGCATATATTACTATTGTTTTCTAGTTTCAATCCCTTAGTTCAACCACTCTGGAGATCAGTGTGGAGATTCCTCAGAAAACTGGGAATGGATCCACCATATGATCCGGTCACATATTTTTTAAATGTAATCATCAACATCCCTCATCTAGAAGATTTCCAAAAGATCCATTATACCTTCTCTTCCCCAGATCACTCAAGAACCCCCAAGGGCTTACTAAGTCCTAGAAGCCAGTCCTTCTTGCTTCCAAATATCTGAAAGAGAGACAACTGTTGAGAGTGATCAACCCTGTTGGCTCTAGGTGGGGCCATTGCTTCTGTAGTTGCCACACTGTGTCACTGTTAAAACTAGTTCTGTGCCCCCTGTCTACTCACACAACAATACTTATGTTAATCAGACCCATGCTTCACCCAGAGTTGTACCATCATCCAAGATTGCAACTCTTATCTATACCTTGTAGTGGAAGCTGATAGTATCCCAGATAACCTTCACTAGGGAGGTGCACTCATCCCACAACTGGTGTGAATGATGGCTGCTAAGAGCTCACAGCTGTGGCCTCCTCTGACTATCAACCCTAGGAAAACAGGTGCATCTTGTCTGGGAGGTTACCTGTATGCCTTCCAACCCTGGAGATCCACAACAAATCACTGAATGAGTAGAATAAAGGAGACTAGTCCCCTTGCCTGGAGATGGACAGAATCCGGAACTAGCACAAGGCCTAGAACATAGAAGATATTCAATAAATACGTGTTAAGTAATGGGATAAATAGGTATGAATAGGCTTAGATATATATTGTAGTATATAGAAAGCAAATATTTTATGAGTACAATATGCCAATATTTTCTTCTTTGGTTTCTAAGTTGTAAATCATGTTAATGAAGATCTTCTAAAGGATTCTGCTCATGTCTTCAAGTACTTTACAGACTTCTTTTCTAACAATCAGCACAGAATTGAGTTCTTCACTGCTATGGCTAACATGGGTCATTGTACCATCATGGATTTATAATTAAGCTATTTTGTTTTCTAAAATTGAAGTCAGCTTTTGCACAATTTAAGGGAGGTGAGTGCACTTTTTATTTTCTCCTGGAGGTGGAGTGAGATAGTCATGGGTGGCTGTAGCTGTATGCCATCTTGCATCAAGAATTCCTATAGAAAGTATAGAATTTAAGCAACTGAAGCCTAAAAATATCCATGGGTAAAAAGGGAGGGAGGATAAAGTAGGAACTTTTGCAGGCATGTCAGGGGCTCTATAATGGGCCAACTGTGGTTACAGGGGAGGTTTTGGTGGTGAGATCTCCATCGAAAAGAACGCACGTGGAGTCATCACCAGGAGGAGAACGAACAGCAACTTTAGTCACAGACCCATCCCTTCTAAAGGGTTCCGGGCAAAATGGCGCATGTCCACACCAGTGTAATGTGCACATGTGTGTTAAACTTTGCCTAGTCATATTTACATAACTATGTATACAACTGTGGCTGCCATCTGCAGCCGCCCGTGGTCACGTCTTCACTGCCAGCCTGTACTTCCTCTGGGCCCCCACAAGGCAGAGGGAACAGCATCATCCAGACACTGAGTAGAGGTATTTGAGAAGCCAAAAGAAGTCCAGCACTGTTATGAATGAAGATGGTAAGAAGTTTGAGATGAAGCTTGTGAGACCAGCAAGGGTCAGATCATACAGTGCCATATTATGAAAGGCTAAATTACAGAAGTGACAGGAGCCTATGCAAGTCTTGCAAGGATCACTTAGCTGCCTTGTGAGAAATGAACTGGAGTAAGAAGAAATAAAGGCCTGAACCGGGCAGCTGCAGTGGGAACTGAGGATGAATGGGAAAGATGATTTCTAAGATGGCCACCCACTGGTTACTGGGAATGGGGTAGAGGAGGAGGAAAGGTAACTGAGATACTGAGTTTGAGTTGGTCATAAAAGAAGGTGGGAGGAGATGTGGTATGAGAGGAAAGTGGGTGCATATACTTTGGGGCATATGATGTTTGTGGGGACCCTAGGATCATAGCCAACTTGGAGTGTTTGGCTGTAATTTGGAAAGCATAAAAAGGAAGACAGAAATCTGGGAGCCACCTACATAGATATTATCCTGTGGTGGTAATGAGGTGGGATGAGTTATCCCAGAGAGTGCATATAGAGAAAGGAGAAAAATCTTCAAATGGATTCATGCAGATCTTTCAGAAGCAACTGTAAATTGGAATTTCTGGGCCATGTTTTTAATAGGAGTAATCAATAATGTTTGAGTATTTATTTCCCAGCTTTCCAGTTTAAGCAGAAAGGATAAATAATTATTTTGTGGTGCTTGCAGCTCGCAACATGACTAGAAATTAAATTTGATATTTGTGAAATATGAGTCTTTGGTTTTGAGAAATACAGAAAGCAGATCACATATAATAAATATGGCTGTAAATAAATATATACAATGGGCAATCCAAAAGCATCCTGATTTTGTGAATCGAGCCATCAACCATCTAATACTTTTGGCGAGAAGACAGGTAGCTGTGGCCAAATGAGAATTGTAAAGAACAGACAGCTGTCCTCAGGTGATAAATATTTAACATGAGCCACAACAAGCATTTCTCAGTAGGCTGAAAATACCTTAATGACCTAAAATTTATTTTAAATTTCTCTGCTTCAAAGAAAGGGAACACCAACCTCCCACCCGCCTCAGGAGGTCAATTTTGATAGCTATGGCTTTAAAGATGAAACACTAATCTGAGCCATATGGATGAGGTAGAAGAAGGCTGCAGGACAGTGGTTTCCAAACTCTTCCATTCATGACATCCTTGGTGTTTCTGTGGTGATTTTTCACAGCACCCTTAGACCAAAAGAAATATCTGACAGTTCATTATATAGTCAGGTCTAAACGACTTAATAAATATTTATGTCCTAGCAACTTAGTAGCCCTTTGAAAAAATAATACACATAAATTGAAAGAAGAAATATTTTATGTCACTCTTGAATAATCACAATTGCCTCCTAATATGTACACTCATGGACATTGTACTTCTCAAACTTTTGAATCAAATTGGACACCACTACCCTCACACTTCCTCTTTCACATTAATTTTTGGATAATCCTTACTTTTTATCACAGCAACTATGGAAAACCTAGCTGCTAAGAAATATGATGGCAAACTGGGTATGGTAGAGCATGCCTATAATCCCAGTACTTGGAAGGCTGATACAGGAAAATTGTAGGCTCAAGGCCAGCCTCAGCAACTTAGTGAGGCTCTTTGCAACTTAGTGAGATCTTGTTTCCAAATAAAAAATAAAATAGGGCCTGGGATGTACCTCAGAGGTAGAATGTCTCTGAGTTTAGTCCCCAGCACCTCACACACACACAAAATGTGGCATCCAAAGTAATATTATACAAGCTATAGAAACTATGATGTATTGACTTCATAAGAGGCCTTATAATTTGTTCCCAGTTATGCATCAACGTGAGTTTGCATAACTTCCTTTCTAAAGAATATACTTAATTTTCAAGATAAAGCAATAACCTTTTATTCTAATATTCTGTCAGAATTCTTAAGTAAAAAATAAAAGGTCAGACTATGTCACTTCTTGAGCAGACAGAATACAGGAATCGTGTAGTTCTGACAAAGTGTGATTTGTTTTCCTCTTGGAGTATATTGAACTGCTTATTTGGCACCTGTTAAAGGACACAGTGTCAGAGCTATTATCTATTAGAGGGGACAGGAAATGATTCTGCGTCTAATCGCTAGCAATCCTAGAGATGTTTTATTAGATGAATGAACTATTAAGCTCCTATATCACCTTAATTCGTGTTCCAAATTGGATCCCAAAATTAAGCCCTTGTTTCCTGTCTCTTATTGCTTACCTTGCTTTATTGTTTTACTGCTATGACAACATATTGATTGTAAGTTATAATTTATCAGCTATCTAATAGGGAGAACACAACTACCTCTAGCTAGCAGGACAATTATGAAGAAAAGTGATCTTCCTTCCCCATTTCACCCAGTGTCAACCTGATTCTAGAATGTTATTTGTGAAAGGAAGAAAAAAAGGAAACAATTACTTATTTTTCACACGTGAATTATTAAGAGTGAATGGGTGAATTAAAACACTAACATCCATGTTCTCTTTCCTATATATCATCTCTTTCTCTCTTTAGACCACTCAGACAATGCAAAGCCCACATATGGCCTGTAGCCCTCCATTCTAGTATCACAAACCCAGGACAAAGCAAGGTTAGGGTTAGGGTTATGTATACAAATCCAAGGGGAAGCTAGGTTAAGATTAGGTTTATGTATCACAAACCCAGGGTGAAGCTAGGTTAGGATTACGGTTATGGCCACGGGTTGGGACTATCCCAACAGACAAGATGCAGAGAACACATTCATGTTTTGATTTCTTAGATTCCTGAGCCAACCTCATGAGGGTACTTAGAAACTTCACCAAAGAATCCAAAGAAACAAAAGCTCAAGGATGTTTGGGGCCTTAGAGACGAGTTAATACTGGAACTACAGGCATGTGCCACCATGGCCTGGCTCATAATTTTTTATATAATGCATATTTTGATGTACAAAAATCTTCACTATGGATGTTTCTTTTCTATCTAATGTGTTGCTATTCTAAATAATATTTCCATAAACCCCTCATTATGTAATACACACACACATATACATAATCTTTTTTGCATGCAATTTAATGAATTTCTCTAAATATATTCCTACAATTACAACTCTAGGGACAAAGCATGTGTATTATTCAAGGTTCTCTAGAGAAATAGAACTAATAGGATACATACATATAATTTATGTGTGTACATTGTGTGCGTATGTGTGTATATATGATGCAAATGTATGACATATATGATATGTGCACATATAAAAAGATTTTATTATAATAATATATAATTGTACATTCATATATTGTATATTTGTGTGTGTGTGTGTGTGTGTGTGTGTGTGTGTGTGTCTGTCTGTGTGTGTATGAAAGTGAAATGGCTTGCATGATTCTGGAAGCTGACAAGTCTCAGGAGTCACAGGGTGAGTCAGCAAACTGGAAATCCAGGACAGTCAGTGTAGTAAGTTTCAGTTCATGTCCCAAGGCCTGAGAACCAGGAAAGCCAATAAAGTTCTGGTCAGCAGACTGGAGACCCAAGAAGAATCAATATTTCAGTTCATTTCCAATGGAAGGAGAAACTTTGAAGGCAAAAATGTAAGTTTGAAGGCAGACAGAAGAAATTCTCTCTCAGAATAGTTAGCTTTTTTGTTCTATTCAGGCCTTTAACTGCTTGATGAGTCCCATCCACACTGGGCTCGTATTTGGTCTACCAATTTAAATGTTAATTTCACCCCAAAACACCCTCATTGAAACAACCAGACCAATGTTTGACTAAGTATATGAGCCACCCTTGACCCAATCAAATTGACACATAAAATTAACCACAACATCATGTGATCAATTTTAAAATTTCTGATTCATATTCCATACTTGGCCTCTTAAAATTCCATACTTATTCAAAAGGTATACTCTAGCAGTGGTGGGTGTCTACTGTCCCCCACCCTTGCCAGTATTAGTCTTATCATTCTTTTGGAGTTTTTAATCAATAGTCAATCCTCATTATTTATGAATTGACTTACTCATTCAAATGTATTTTTAATTCCAAAATCAATACTTCAGGCACTTCCCCAGCCATTCATGAACATGAGCAGAGTGGCAGAAAATTTGAGTTGCACATTCTAACCAAGGTCAAACGAGGCAGAGCTCTGGCTTCTTATTTTAACTCATACTATAAATGAGATTTTTTATTTTTATTTTTATTATTTTTTTTGGTACTGGGGATTGAACCCAGGGACATTCTACCTTCAAGCTACACCCCCAGCCCTATTTTTTTATTCTCTATTTTGAAACAGGGTCTCACTAAGTTGCGGAGGGCCTCACTAAGTAGCTGAGGCTGGCCACGAACCCGGATCCTCCAGTCTCAGCCTCCCAAGTACTGGGATTATATATATATAAGCATGCGCCACCACGCCTGGCTAAGATTTTTTATTTTAATGGTCAATTTAGTGCCACAATTTTTGTATTTTTGTATCTTTGGGGTGGTTTTGCTGTTTAAAACGGCCCCCAGCACCATGCTGTAGCGTTGTCTAGTGTTGTGAAGAGTAAGAAAGCTGTGATGTGGCCTCTGAAGAAAATGTGTGAGTCAGATAGGCGTCATTCAGGCACCGGTTAGAAGGCTGTGGGCTATGGGTTTGATGTTAATGAACCAGCAATCTGGGACATCCAGGAAAAAGGAAGAGGACATTTACTGATCTGTATGTGAGACTGCTCTGGAAGGTGCTAAAGGAATACCTGTATTCCAAGATGACACTACAGAAAAGATTAAAAAAAAACCAGTAAATTTGTGGATTCATGAGATGATAACCAATAAATAATGAACAGTGGTGAGCCTCATTATGAGGCTAAAAGCCAATGAAATTTATGCTCAGGTTACCCAAGTTTAGAAAAATGATAAACCCTTTTTGGCTAGTGTTTCATTATAAGGAGGGGCTGCACATACCCAGATAAAGTTATATATTAAACATTTGACAAAAATGTGACTAAGCAAGTTCACAGGAACCCATTTCCTGTGGGGAAACAAGAAACCTGTGGGGCTCCTTAGAGAACCTCTATTTCCCTAAGCAGTGGCTCAGAATTTGCTAAATCGGTTTTCTCAGGGATTTTGTAGAACATAATTACCATGGATAACAAGAATCAACTGTATGTGGAAGGTGATCTCTTATTGTTTTAAGTTATGTATGCTTAATTATCATTGAAATTGGACTTTTCAGGCTTATTAACCATAGATATCCTTGTAGAAACATGATATCTCTGCTCATTAGTTAATTATTATCAAGAAATACGTGTTCTAAAATATTTTCTGTCATATATAAATTTTTTCTGTCATATGTATGTCATATATTCTGTTTATATATATATATATATATATATATATATATATACATATACATATCTATAGATTGCTTTTACTTCCCGAGTATTTCTTTTCACATATAAAATGGATGTATGATCATTTTAGATTCTAAGATTTTTGGTCTATAATCTGTAAAATAAAAGTCTTATATCCCAGATCAACTGCAAATTTATTACCATAGTGTACATTTTGGAAATCAAGGACTATTACAATCTTTCTTAGAGGCAGAACATAGTTGAAGAGATGCTATTTTGAGATATCTAAAATATATTGTTCTGTCTTGAAGGATTGATGTGTCTGAAGAATTCTGGAGTGATAATATTCCTTGGAGTCCTTACATAGATAAAGAAGTATATTTGGATTGTTGAGCTAGACTCATTTCGACTCATTTCCTGGTGTTAGGTTGACTCAAGAGCAGCAAATGAAACCAGAGCTCTTCCACCATCACGTAACTATTCCAGTTTTTGCTTCACCTTATAGAATGGATTTGGACTTGCTTTTCTTGCATTTGTTATGTCTACACCTGTCTCCAATTATACATAAATGATTACTTTGGAGGCAAATTGATACATTTATCTCTTAAAATAGTTGAATATTACATAAGCCCTGCTAATAAGTAAAGTAGTTCGTGATAATTCTAGCTAACAAAAATACAGCTGCCAAGATTTGTACTTAAGATACCATATTCCCAACTAAACTAAAAACAATCTTTAGTGAATTGTGTGTAGAAGAGATAAATTTATCAGTAGGAAGCCATTCTTATGACAAAATCCATATCTTTTTTTCAAAGATATTTAGTTTTTTTTAAATCTGGCCTTCTGACATTTCCATACAACCAAACGTTTCCTACTCCTTCTCAGCTGTTGTTCAAATGAATTATCTTATTATTTATCCCCAAATATATACTCATCTCCCCTTGAAAAGTTCTGCTCAGATATTTCTAGTCCACCAGGACACATAATTGGTTCTCAGAAGTTGCCAATTCAGAATTATAATATTATCTCCCTTTTTAAAAAAGAATTATTGCTGATGCTTGTATTTATACAGTCCCATGTCAAGGAAGGAAATCATACATTCTAGCAAAGAAGCTTATGTATCTATGTGTATTGAGTATTTATCATTTGTGGCTACTCAGTGTTTTCTGAATGCCTTCCCTATATTTTGGTAATCATCCATGCTTTGAGTTTTGCCTTTCCAAAGGATAATCCAGGTACCTCACTTTTCTGGACTCCTTTGCTCCTAGGCTGAGGGCATGGAATATAGATTCTGTCATTCACACTCTGGATTCAAAAGTAAGCAACACAAAATGTAGTATCCGTTTTTCTGGAATGAGTGGTAGCTGTGATATGCAACTTTCTGTGATAGGAATTTATTTTGGGGGCCCAATTTCTCCAGTTCTCCTGTCCATCTGTAGAAATCTCAGGCTCAAGGCAATCCTCTCTGTGTGGCATTGTACTAATGTGGAGGAGACAGAGGGGTGGCATGGTAGAAGTGAGACTGTTCCTCTTACCCTTCTAATGTGATTTTCACTCAGTTCTGTGAGCGGTGTGACTATCTCAGGTTTTTTCACCAAGAGTTCCTCATTTGTGGATAGTTTCTAGTTGAACTTTCTGTGGGGATCAGGAGTAAATCCTGAGACTTCCTATTGTATCATCTAATCTTGATATAACCGTTTTGTAGAATAATTCAGCAAACCTCTAAAAATAGATATTTTAAAATTATTTTCATAAAAATACATTTTTTTTGGTACTGGGATTTGAACCCAGGAGTGTTCTACCTCTAGGCTATACTCCCAGCCCTATTTTATTTTTTATTTTGAAATGAGGTCTTGATAAATTATCATGCTCTGGCCTAAAATCTGAGATCCTTTGGTCTCAGATTCCAAAGTACTGGGATTACAGGCATGTGCCACCTTGCCCAGCTAAATTACATATTTTTAAAAGCATATAATTATAATCTAGAAGCTATCTTCTAGGAATTCAAGTAATAATTGCCTTGACAAGATATATCTAGATGGACAACCTTAAAACATTTCTCATAATAGCAAAGAATACCAAAGAAAAATACTCATTAATAAAAGTGAAATAAGCCAGGCATGGTGGCGTACGCCTGTAATCCCAGTACTTAGGAGGCTGAGACAGAAGGATTGCAGGTTCAAAGCCAGCTTCAGCAAATTAGCGGGGCTCTCAGCAACTTAGACCCTGTTTCCAAATAAAAAATAAAATAGGGCTAGGGGCATAGGCCAGAAGTAGAAGGCCCTTGGATTTCACCCCCAGTACCACACATACAAAAAATTAAAATATAACAAAACAAAGTAAGAGTTCATATTTATCGAGAACCTTCTACATAACATTCTTGCTACTTAGAATTGTAATTGGATTTAGCAGAAAACAAATAATTCTTGACAAATAAAGCTTATGTTCTAGGAGAGAAAACAGATAAGAAACAATAGATTAGTAAATTATGTAGCATATTAGGAAATGAGCAGAGTTATGCAACCAGGAAAAAGAATGACTAGTTAACCATGTGCTGTGTTTGAATATGGTTTATTCATTCCAAAAACTATGTTGAAATTTAACCCCTATTATGAAATACTAATGGGTGAGACCACATGGGACCTTTAAAAGATGATTAGAGCTCTGCTTTCATGAAAGGATTGATGCATTAATGTAGTTAGTGGGTTAATGGGTTTTCTTAAGAGTGAGTCTGCTCTGAGCCCTGTCTTGGATATTCTTTAGAGCTCCCTGTCTCTTGTCATGTGGTGCCCTGTGTTTTTTCTGTATTCTGCCAGCAAGAAGGCCATCACCAGATGGGGCCTCTCAATCTTGGATCAGAAACACGGGCCCAAATAAACCTTTCTTCTTTATGATTTACCCAGTCTGTTTCTTAGCAACAGAAAAAGTACTATGACAACATATTTGAACCTGAAAATATGTCCACAATGTATTTTTAAATAAAAAGGAAAACAAGTTTTGTACATATACATCAGAACCTCTTTATATATATAAACACACATCCCACAATTATGCCCGTGTAAACTGAGGAAAGCATCTACAAAGACGCTCTCCAAGTTGTTAACATAGTTCCAAGTGTGACAAGGGGTGGGAGGAGAGTAAACATCAATGATATATACCATAGTGGATTGTGATAGTTAATCTAAGTTGTCAACTTGACCTGATCATGACACACCCAAGATTATGTGATTTTGGGTGTGTAACAGCAGATTAAAGAGAAAGCCCTGCCCTGAATGTAGGCAGCAGGATTCTGATAGATGCGGACTTAGATAAAGAGGGAGAAGCCACGTAGAGTGTGTGCGACTCGTTCCGAGGAAAGCGCATCTGCTCTCGCCTGAGATCGTCAGCCGCCGGCTCCGCCTTTCTCCGAAGAGCTCGATCTTCTCGGCCTCCTGCTCTTGGAACTGAAACTCCACCATCGTTTCTCCGAAGAAGCTTTCTGATCTTCACGTCTTGG
>PVJS01063285.1:0-10525 GCA_004027185.1 Glis glis | reverse complement strand
CTCCAGCTGGCCCTGTTCACGACATCCTCCTCGGCATCCCCCTCCCCCAGTCCCTGGCCAGGACCAGGGCCTGCGCACCCTCTTCTTCCTCCTGACCTCCCTCCCTTGGGCCCCGGGGCCACGGCCAACCAGGGCCCCGCCACCTCGGCTTCCCTGGCCACTGGCTAGATATCGCCCCCGTCTGGGCCGGAGTCCATCCTATCGCCCACTCCAGCCACCTCGCCCACTCTCCTGCTTTGCCCACCCAGCCCTCTAGACACTTTTTCGTACGGTCGCCATCCCCTGTGGCCAACATGATGCCAGACGGTACCTCAACTGCACTGCAGTGGCGCTGGGGTGAGGTGGACGGTGAAGATGGTGGCTGCCTGGCTGGCCACTGCTGCGGGAAGGCGGTTGGCACTGGGGTCTGGTGGGAAGGGAGGGCCAGGGGCTCTGGAACAGCTAAGTGTTTAGGGGACAAGAGTCTAGGTTGTGGTACCTGAGGAGGCCCCACAACACAAAGAACAGGGGTGTGATTCCTAGTGCCGATGACCGATGCTGTACTTCAGAAATATTCCACATGACAGGTGCACTTGTCATGCATGAGGTGCACCAATGCTGTACCTCAGAAATATTCCACATCAGTCGGGCGTGGTGGCGCACACTTGTAATCCCAGTACTTTGGGAGGCAGAGACCAGAGGATCCGGGT
This sequence comes from Glis glis, assembly GCA_004027185.1. Classification (NCBI taxonomy): domain Eukaryota; kingdom Metazoa; phylum Chordata; class Mammalia; order Rodentia; family Gliridae; genus Glis; species Glis glis. Next base: position 9,836 of record PVJS01063285.1, on the reverse strand, counting down.
TTGCGGCCAGCCTCAGCTCTCTTTGTCTCTGTCTCTCTCCCTGTGTCTCTCTCTCTCTAGTTAGTGAGGCCCTCCACAACTTCGTGAGACCCGGTTTCAAAATAAAGTATAAAAAATAGGGCCGGGGGTGTAGCGCGGAGGTAGAAAGCCCCTGGCTTCAATCTCTGGTACCGCAAAAAAAAAAAAAAGAAATATTCCACATGACAGGTGACAGGGGCATGGTTATAAAGGGTTAAAAATGGGCTATGTGCCCTCATAGGAAGCTCTAAGCTCATTTGTTGAAAAGTGAAGATTGACATGTCCTGCGTCCAATGAGGGATCAAGGCCCCTAGGTTCTAAGACTATTCAGAATCACCTGTTTCTTTGAGTCTTTAGTGACCAGTGCTATTGTTTAGGTCCACACCAGTCCTACCGTTTTGATTTTATGATTATGGGCAAAGTATAGTGGTCTGGTGTGAAGGTAAACATGGAGCATGTTTTCAATGAGTAGTTCACCGATTTTTACCTGCCAATGGCTAATGCAGGTAGTGATAGAGTCATAAAATTGTTGTATAGTTCAGACCTCAATGGTAGTAAAAACTTCCCAGGAAGAGATTGATTAGATTTTGGATGATATATTATTGTAAATGACAGGTACTGGAAGGTACTGAATGAATCTTGCCCAATTCACTACATACCCCTAAAGAATGAAAAAAACAAGTGATATCTTTCATTTTGTTTTAAGGATCAGGTTGGCAGACTATGAAAAATGTTGAATTGGAGGAACCCACAGCATTGTAGCAGCTCCCTGATCTATACACCAAACTGAGGTATGAAGACTTTTGGGAAAAAGTGGTAGGCAACTCTGAGCTAGCAACCAGGTGTCTTAGCATTCTCACAGCTATAATGTAAAAGATCTGACCATACAATTTAGAGGAAGGAAGATTTATTTGCTCACAGTCCTTGGGGGATTTTGGGTTCAGTCCAAGTGAGGCCAGGGACAGTTGATCTCAGGGCATGGTGGCATGAAACAGAGAGAGGGCAGTGGAAGGCTTTGCTCTCACATCATAGAGGTTGGAAGCAAGAGAGAGCAGGGGAAGGAGGAGCCAATATATAATCCTCAAGGCCACACTCCCAGGGACCCTTCCTTAGCAACTAAGCCCTGCTTCCAATATTGCTACTTTGTTTCCATGAGTGCTGGGTGTAGGGACATTCCAAATCCAAACCATTACACAGGTAAAGTGCAAAAATACTGGATCATAGAGTAGAAAGAACATTAATTAAGAAAACATAGGGCAGCAGCCTCAGGGATAATGTGGCTCAGTGAGGGAGGGGAATAAGCTGAAAGAAATTCTCCCCAGAGTTTAAGAAAACCAGAAGCTGACCAACATACCTGCAGTGTAAACAAAGAATAAGCTCAGAAAATCTGAATTGAGCCTATCTGGGAGAAAGTCCTGGAGCCCTCCAGCTTGAGGGAGTCTCAACATTTCCCAAAGAGAGGTACTTGGTGTGGGAAGTAGAGACACCTTGAAGAGATGCCTTTGTTTGGACTTCCAGAGCCAGTGGCACACTAGGAATTCCCACAGAGTACTATTGTTTTTCTTAGAGCTCTTTATTTGTTTTCTTGTTTTTTTCTTTTCTCTTTTTGCCCTATTCTCAGTATATCTGCTTTTTGAATACCTAAGATTAAACAGCCACTTAGGGTCTACTTTTCACTGGATTAGTGGATGAGCCTACTATGAGACAATCTGGACATAGAAGAGACAGGGACCTAGTCTAGGGAGAAACTCAGAGTAGCCAGTCTACTAGGTTGGGAAGTGGAGAAAAACAAAGGTGATGTCCATTTGAAACTGGGAGTCTGATATTTGGAATAAAGAATATGGCTGACTAAGGCAGGGAAATTAGTCAGATCAAGTCCTGATGGAAATCAGAAACACCCCTGTCACTTATTCCAAGCACAGAAAGGGCTGAAGGGTAAAGTGATGAATTCTATACACCTCTCCCCAGCACATTTTCAGGTAGTCTTGGAGCCAGGAGTGCAATTTAACTCAGATCAATCTACAGAAAGCACATGCTAAGGAGCTGGCCACCAGCCTTTTCAGACTTGCACTCTAATCCCAGGATGAAACAACAAAGCCATTTTGAGGGTGAAATCTGTTCTTAAATAGACAACGACCCCTGCCCATCCACTCAGACCAGCAGAGGTGGTCAGGCATGAAGGGGGCTGATCTCAGCATACTGACTTGCCAAATGAGTTTGGCCAGTGTAGGACAGGGCTGAAAGCCACAACCCCCCCACATGCACATATTTGCATCACAGAAATTCCCACACAGTGTGGAGTTTCTCAATATCTCTAGAAAGAGCACTGAGCATCTATAAGATATGAATTGCATAAGTTGACTGATATTAACTAATTTCTAATGTCCCCCACAATTTTTGTTTTATTATATTTCTAATTCTGTGTATTCATCATTTAATTAGATCTTCCCAACCCCTCTTCTTTTTCACTCCTATCTCAATTCCCACCCCCCTCTCCTGCATCTGTTTTTCACTCTCCATATTTTAACTTCTGTCTCCTTTCCCTCCCTCACCCTCTTTCTTTCTTCTCTCCTTTCCATTATTTTTCTTTATTCCATCCTCTTATTCAATTTAATACATACTCATTTATTCATAATCTATTCAGCCTAGTCTACATTATTTCCCACTCATATTTCTTCTTGTTTAATAGAATTGTAGAGGTCATTGGTAATCACATTTATTGTGTATATTGATATATGGTTTTCAATGTGGAGCTGAGCATAGTACCACACACCTGTAATTCCAGTATTTGGGAGGCAAAGACAGAAATATTGCAAATTTGAGGCCAGCTTTAGCACCTTAGAGAGACTCTGTCTCAAAATAAAAAAATAAAAGGGGTTGGGGGTGTACGTCAGTGGTAGAGTTCCCCTGAGTTCATTCCCCAATATCACACACAAAAAAGAGGTATTGAGGATTGTAATTAATGTCTTGATTATGATGAGAGCATGTGTTAAAGCTATGATCCACAAATCCAGGTCTTATAATAAAGAGATAACTACTTGCCAAAGGATTACAACATAAAAAAGGAAGAATAATATATCTAAATAGATGTGCAAATCTAAGACCTCTGAAAAACAGGAAGAAACAGGCTGAAACGACACTTCCAAAAATTGACAACCCACCAATAACCTAATCTGCTAAAACTGAGGAAATTGCAGAGAGAGAATTCAGAAAGTTGGCTACTAAAATGATCAATGAACTAAAGGAAGATGCAAGGAATGAACTAATAGAGAAAATACAGAATGTGAAAGAACATTTGAATAAAGACATTGATATTATGAAAAGGAACCAAGCAGAAATCCTAGAAATGAAAGACTCAATAAATAAAAAAATTAGTAGAAAGTATCACCAATAGATTAGACCACATGGAAGACAGATATTCAGGCACTGAAGACAGTGTATATTATCTTGAACCCTCAGTCAGTAATAAAGAAAAGACAATAAGAGACCAAGATCAGAATATTCAAGAAATTGCCGGGTGTGGTGGCGCACGCTTGTAATCCCAGTACTTTGGGAGGCAGAGACCAGAGGATCCGGGTTCGCGGCCAGCCTCAGCTCTCTTGCTCTCTCTCTCCCTGTCTCTCTCTCTCTCTCTCTCTCTCTCTCTCTCTCTCTCCTTAGCGAGGCCCTCCGCAACTTCATGAGACCTGGTTTCAAAATAAAGTAGAAAAAAATAGGGCCGGGGGCGTAGCGGGGAGGTAGAACGCCCCTGCGTTCAATTCCTGATACCACAAAAAAAAAAGAATATTCAAGAAATTTAGGACATCAAGAGAACAAACCTAATAATTGACATTGATGAAGGTCTTGAGGTATGAGCCAAAGGCATAGATAATTTTTTCAATGAAATAATATCAGATAAATTTCCAAACTTGAGGAATACGATGGAAAAACTTCCTAAAATAAAATGCAAATAGAGATACAACATATTAAATCTCTGGAACACTATAAAGGTAGTTTTCTTTTTGTCGTACTGGGGATAAAACCCAGGGAAATTCTACCTCTGAGCTATTTTATTCTTTTTATTTTGAAATAGGGTCTCACTAATTTGCGGAGGGCCTCACTAAGCTGCTGAGGCTGGCCTTGAACCTGTGATCCTCATGTCTCAGCCTCCCAAGTACTGGGATTACAAGTGTTGCCACCATACCTGGCTTATAAAGATAGTTTTAAGAGGAAATGTTTTAGTATTGAGTGCTCATATAAAAAACAGGAATATCACAAATAAATAACTGAATGATGCATCTCAAGGCCCTAAAAAAAAAACAGGAAAAAATTCAAAGCCAGTAGAAGGCAGGAAATAAAATTAGAGTAGAAATTAGTGAAATAGAGAATAAAAATACAAAGATCAATAAAAAAGTTGTTTTTGAGAATATTAATAAGATTGCTAAACCCTTAGCCAACCTAACCAAAAGAAAGAGAGAAGAGATGCAAATTAATAAAATTAGAGGTGAAAAAGGAGATATCACCACAGAAATCTTAGAAATCCAGAGGATCATTAGGGATTATTCTGAAAACTTATACAGCTCACTGATCCTTGACAACAATACTCAAAACTTGTAGGAAAGACAGCCTTTTCAATAAGTGGTGCTGGATAAACTGGATATCCATATGTAGAAGAATAAAACTAGATTTTTGTTATGGTTTGGCTATAGAATGTCCCCTGGAAAAGCTCACTCTCTGCTTCCTGCTCCCATGATGTTTGAATGGTGTCCCTCTGTACACCCTGCTGCCGCTGCCATTTATGTGTTGGAGTCAGCCCTACAGACTGAAATCTCTGAAACCAAGAACCTCAATAATTCTTCCTTCTTACAAGTTTTGGTTGTCAGGTATTTAGATCACAGAGGTGAGAATGCTGACTGAAAGAGAAGTTGGTACCAAAGGAGTTGGGTCACTGCTGTTTCTAAAACTGACCATGTAGATTGTATATCTTTGTAACTGGTTTATGAGAGGAAGTTGAAAAAGAGTGCTGATAGGAAGGTGGATGGTAGAGACTGCTCAGGAGATTTCAGAAGGCAAAGAGGGTCCCATTGGGAAATGAAATAGAGGCCACACATGTTACATCCTGGCAAAGAACTTATCTGCATTTTGCCCTTGTCCTGAAACTTTGTGTGAGGCCAAATCCAGAGATGATGGACTGATTGATCTGGTGGGGGAGATCTCAAGACAAGGAGACATCCACACTATGGCATGATTATTAATGTTGACCCTTAGCTATTTATATGAAAGCCGGAAAGAAAAAGCAAAGCAGGAGACTTTAGGGCTATGCAGCCTGGTCAGAAAGGCCTGTGTAAAACTGGGGCCAAGGAAGGTATGGTTGCTGGAGAGATTATTGATGCTAAACTGAAGTTAAGTACCTAGCACAGAGACAATAGGAAAGATGCCTTGAGGGTATCTGGGCAATCAGCAAGACCCCACCCATCAGAGGTTCAAGGGATTAACCATGGAAATATGTTCAAGGGTGGCCATTTTGAAAAGGCATTCAGATTTTGTCCCAGTGGCTATGATTAATGATGGAATGGTGACCAAGATTAAAGAGGGTATGGCAGCAGCCATGATTGAGGAGGGCCTGGCATCCATGATTTAAAAGGGCCCAGACCATGATTAAAGTGTGCATAAATACCATTTATGAAGGCAGTCAATCTTGGCACTCATTTAATAACTGGTTTTTCCCGAGTAAAGGGGTTATGTAATTCCTGCTGCATCCCCCCATTTCAAAGGAAGGCCGGGGTGGCCAGACAACATGTGGAAGGGTTGGATTGCCTGCAAGCAGGCCCAAAGGGGGCAATATGTGAACTTGTGAGGGTGAAGCAAAAGTTGCAATGGGAACCCCAAGAATTAAATTATGCCATAAGCATGGGGTATCCACTGAGGAAAGCTGTCAGCTACTGGTGATGGAGGCCGACTAGGAGATGACCTACTATGCCAACTCAACCAACCATGCTACAGTGGCAGGACTGCCAAGGCCCTTTGGAAATTGCAACTCACTGCAATTTTCCCCGGATGCCATTACTTGAGCTGCACAACTTAAATTTTGCCCTACCGATTTTGATCTTGTCTTTGCCCCATTCCATCTTTCTATAGCCCTATCCTTCCCTTTTGGAATGCAACTTTTTACTCTGTGCCATTGTACATTGGATATATATAATTTGATTTTATTTTTAAAGGGGCTCACAGCCAAAAGTTTGAGTCTCAGAGGAGACTTTGGATTTTTTGAATGATGATGCTGGAACTGTTAAGACTATGGGAACTCTTGGAGAAGGACTAAATGCCTTTTGCATTGTGAGATGGGCATGAGCTTTTGGGAGGGCCAAGGGTGGAGTGTTATGGTTTGTATATACATTTTTTCCCTGGAAAAACTTCTGTATTGGCAATGCAAAAATATTCAGAGGTGAAATAATTGAATCATGGGTTCTAATCTCATCAGTCAATAAATCTGTTGATGGACTAATTTTTTATACTGAACTTTGCCCTGGATCCCTCCCTTCCCCATACAAGATATTGAGATTGGCATTGGTAACCTCACATATGTACATAATGTCAGTGGAAGTATTTCCTTCATTAGTTCTCTCTCTTCCCCCCTCCCCAAAATTACCTCCCTCGCTCCACTGGAATTTCTCCTGCTTTATCTTTATTATGTGCCCCAGGTTGTGGGTATATCTAACTGTTAAAACTCCCAGTCAACATTATCTCTTTGCATGCTATTGTTTGGTTTAGGTTTCCTATATCCTCTTGCTTCAATTTAGGTAGGTTGTATGTGTCTAGAAATCTGTTGATTTCTTCTATGTTTTCCAGTTTATCGGAGTATAGATTTTCAAAATAGTTTCTGATGATCCTCTGGATTTCCCCACTGTCCGTGTTGATCTCTCCTTTTTCATTTCTGATTAATAATTTGGGTTGATTCTTTCTTTTGGTTAGGTTGGCTAAAGGTTTATCAATCTTGTTAATCTTTTTGAATACCCAACATTTTTTTTGTTGATCTTTTGTAGTGATCTCGTTCTCTATTTCATTGATTTCTGCTCTGATTGTAATGATTTCCTGCCTTCTACTGGATATGGGATTAGTCTCTTCCTGTTTTTTGATGGTCTAGAGGTGTATCAGTAGATTGTTTATTTGGTGACTTTCTGTTTTTCTTATGTGGGCATTCAGTGCTATAAATTTTCCTTTTTAAAAATTTATATGCTTTTATTGGTGCATTATAGTCTCACATCATATTGTAAATCATGTTGATGGTGACATGCATGCACACAGCACTTGGTGCCCCTCCCACTGGCTCCCCAGCTCCCCCCTTCCCCATACAGAGTACTGAGATTGACATTGGTATTTTCACATATGTACACATAGCCAATGGTAGTAATTCCTTCAGTGATCCTCACTCTTCCCCCTCCCCTTCCCTTAGACCACCTCCCTGGCCCCACTGAGGTTTCTCCTACAGTATCTGGAGTCTTTCTGGTATCCCAATTACTCTCTAACTTGCACATATTAGAGAAAACATATGACCCTTCACTTTCAGGTACCGGCTAATCTCACTTAACATAACGTTCTATAGTTCCTTCCATTTTCTTGCAAATGACATAATTTTGTTCTTCTTTATTGTGGAGTAGAGTTCCATTATGTGTATTTCCCATAATTTTGTAATCCATTTATCTGTTGATAGACACCTAACTTGGTTCCATAATTTGGCTATTGTGAATTGTGCTGCTATGAACAAGAGTATGCATGTATTATTGTACTTCTATAGTTTCAAACCCTTTGGAAAGATACCCAGGAGTGGTATAGCTGGATCATATGGTGTATCCATTCCCAGTTTTCTGAGGAATCTCCACACTGATTTCCATAGCAGTTGAACTAGTTTGCAATCCCACCAACAAAGTGGAAGAGTTCCCATTTCACCACATCCTTGCCAACATTTATTGTTTTTTGACTTCTTGATGATTGCCATTCTGATTGGGGTTAGATGGAATCTCAGTGTAGTTTTGATTTACATCTCCCTGATTGCTAATGATGTTGAACATTTTTTCATGTATTTATTGGCCATTTGTATTTCTTCTTTTGTGAAGTGTCTATTCAATTAAATTACCCATTTCTTGATTGGGTTATTTGTTTTTTCAGTGATTCAGTTATTTGTTTCAGTGTTTTTTCAGTTTTTAAGTTCTTTGTATATTCTAGATATTAGTCCACTATCAGAGGGATAACTGGCAAAGATCTTCTCCCATTCTGTAGACTTTCTCTTTAAACTCTTAATGGTTTCCTTTGATGAGCAGAAACTTTTTAATTTAATGTCATCCCATTTATTAATTTCTGTTTTAATTTCCAGAACTTTAGGGGGTCTTGTCAAGGAATTTTCTACCTGTGCCTATATGTTGGAGTGTTGGACCTATGCCTTCCTCTAGTAGCTTCAGAGTCTCTGTTCTAACTTCCAGGTCTTTGATCCATCTCGAGTTGACTCCTATGCAGGGTGAGAGGTAAGGATTTAGTTCCATTTTTCTACAACAGGATTACCAGTTTTCCCAACACCATTTGTTGAAAAGACTCTTTTCCCCAACATATGTGTCTGGCACCTTTGTCAAAAATCAATTGGCTATAAGTGTGTGGACTTGTTTCTGTATCTTCTATTCTGTTCCATTGGACTATGTGTCTGTTTTTGTGCCAATACCATGCTGTTTTTATTACTATAGCTCTGTAGTATAATTTGAAGTCAGGAATTGTGATCCCTCCTGCATGGTCTTATTGCTGAGAATTGCTTTGGCTATTCTGGGTCTTTTGTTTCTCCATATGAAGTTTATGACTGATTTTTCCAGGACTATGAAGAATGACATTGGTATTTTGATAGGGATTGCATTGACTCTGTAGATCACTTTTGGTAGAATGGCCATTTTGATGATATTTATTCTGCCTATCCAAGAGCAAGGGATATCTTTCCATCTTCTAAGATCTTCAATTTCTAATTTCCATTGTAGAGGTCTTTTACCTCCTTGGTTGGGTTTATTACTAGGTATTTTATTGGTTTTGAGGTTATTGTGAATGGAATTGTTTCCTGGATTTTTTTCTCAGTGGACTCGTGGTTGACATATAGAAAAGCTAAGGATTTTTTAGGTTGATTTTGTATCCTACTATATTGCTGAATTTGTTAATCAACTCTAGTAGTCTTTTGGTTTTCTTGGGTCTTCTAAATATAGGATCATGTCATCTGCAAATATAGATTAATTTTAATTCTTCTTTTAGTATTTGAATTCCTTTGATATCCTTCTCTTGCCTTATTGCTCTGGCAAGAGACTCGAGGACTATAATGAAAAGGAGTTGTGATAGTGAACATCCCTGTTTTGTTCTTTGATTTTAGGGGGAATTCCTGCAGTTTTTCCCATTCAATATGATGTTAGCTTTGGGTATATTGAATATTGCCTTAGTGCTCTTGAGGTATGTATCTTCTATTCCAATTTTCTGCAGTATTTTTAACATGAATGGGTATTGGATTTTGTCAAATGCTTTTTCAGCATCTATTGAGATGATCATGTGATTTTTGACCTTAGTTCTATTTATGTGGTGAATGACACATTTTGATTTTCATATATTGAACCAGCCTTGCATACCTGGGGTGAAACCAACTTGGTCATGGTGTACAATTTTCTTGATGTGGTTTTGAATGTGCATGGCTAGTATTTTGTTTAGAATTTTTGCATCTATGTTCATCAATGATATTGGTCTGTAATTTTCTTTTCTTGAGGGATCTTTATTTGGTTTTGGTATTAAGGTGATACTGACCTCATAGAAGGAGTTTGGAAGGA
>PVJS01063284.1:0-10525 GCA_004027185.1 Glis glis | reverse complement strand
AAAAAAAAAAAAAAAAAAAAAAAAAAAAAAAAAAAAAAAAAAAAAAAAAAAAACTGGCCACCAGAGAGATTTGGCCCATAGCTTGTTCTTAATAGTGTTTCCACACTTGCATCTAAACTGTGACCTTGGACAAGCACTTCTTTCTACCTCAGGTGGGTAATTGAAATGGGTTTACAAAATAAGCACAATATGGGAAATCGGGAAATGGGAGGGCGTTAGCTTCCCAGTACCCTGAGAATTTTAACATCTACTATAGTTACTACTCTAATGATTTCTTTGTCATTTTACTTTGGGTAAATATCTCCAACCTCTTAGGCTATGATAATCAAATAGTGTTTCAGTCAGCATTCTCACTGCTATAATCCAAAACACCTGACTACCACAACTTAGAGGAAGGAAGATTTATTTGCTCACAGTTCTGGAGATTTCTGGGGTTCAGTCCATGTTAGGTTAGGTGAAATCTGTGGAGCTCAGAGCATGGCACAGGGAGCAGAGAGAGCACAAGGGCTCTGCTCTCATATTAAGGAGGCGGGAAGCAAAGAGAGGTAGAAAGAAGAGGAAGGACCATATATAATCCTAAGGCCATGCCCCCAAGGGCCCTCCTCAGCAGCCAAGCCCCACCTCCAACATGGCACCTTAACTCCATGAGGTCTAGGGGGACACTCAAAATCCAAACCACAACAAATAGCAAGCTACTTCAAATCATTTTGGAACATGGAGACTATAATTAAATAAATACAAATGAACAATATGAAATAACATGTAGCCATTTGCAAGAACTAGATGTGAAAAGAGTGGCATCATCATTTGCTAAATTTAAATTCTTTTCCTTTAATGAAGGCTACCTTTAAACACACAAAGCATAGGACAAAGAAATGAATAAATATTTATTTATTACCTAAAGGAGAATTTAGACTTGTATTAATATGTACATGAAAACAAAACAACAAAATTTAGGTCATTTATCAACTCTAGGTAATACCAGTTATTGGGAAAGAAAGGAAAAATAGCCATACCAAGGTAAATACTGTTTAAAGGTAAAATTATAACAAATCTAGTTTTGCAGATTTGTGTGTGTGTGTGTGTGTTACTGAGGATTGAACCCAGGGGGTTCTACCCCTGAGCTACACCACCCTCAGCACTTTTTAGATTTTTTTTTTTGAAACAGGGTCTCTCTAAGTTGCCATGTGCCAGCCTCAAACCTGCAATCCTCCTTCCTCAGCCTCCCATGTACTGGGATTACTGGCATGTGCCACTGACCCCAGCTATAGTTTTGCAGATCTTAATTGGTTTTATTTGTGATTCTAGAATTGGGCTGCAGTCTGGACAAAAAAAAAAAAAGTTCAGAATTCTCTGCCCGCCATATGGGCAGGTTATATTTATAATGAGAGTAAAAGAAGGGACACACTGAAAGCAGGAGTGAGGTACAGAGACAGCCCAATTCATTACAGCTTGCGCCTGTCTTACTGGGACATCATTTGACCAGTTGGCTGCTTGCGATTGGCTGAGACTCAGCTGCTTGTTACAAGAGTAGGTTATAGTCTGTATACATATCAATTTAAGTTACAGTGTACTAAGCACAGGAAAACCTTCATGCCAAACAAAATATGTACAGAGGCAGCTTTAAACCAAACTTAGTTCAATTTAACAATATTGTATGTAGCTCAAACAAAAATTACAACAGAATTAAAGAGGGTAGAAGAATGGTAAAGACCAAGCAGAAGACTGACCGTGAGCTAAGTCTTTACCTTCCCTAATAGGAAGTCAGTAGATAGCGGCTGAAACAAAAATATATCAAGAAACTGCAACATAAGCATGTCATGTAGAGGTACAGAGATAGATACCAAAAGAATCAACAAAAATAACTGAAATGGCTGCCTCAGGGAGCAGGAAATGGTGGAAGAGGTACCAAGGATGATATTGTTTTTAACAAACCTCATGGGACTATCTGACTATGTGCATGCATGCTTGAATAAAACAAAAGCCAAATTAAAAAAAAAATAGCAGAGAGATGATAAGCTAGTCAACGCATACTGTTGTAAAACAACAGAAATTTTAATTATGTATAGTCTCTTCTATTACAACATAATATAAATTAGCTCAGAGGGTGTTGGCAAGTAGAGATCAGCTCAGCCTCTTGTGGAAGTCATGTTTGTAGTCAATGTTTCCCTGAAAGTTCTGCAATCAAGTAACAGAAGCTGACCACAACATACACAATCTGCACAGGGAGACGAGTCTGCGGCACTGCCTGTCCGCTCAGTATGGTTCTCTTGGCTGAGTGTGTGATGCCAGCCTTCCCCAACCTCTGCACAATTTTCACTATTGCTTTACTTTGCAGCCTCCATCTTTTCTTACAACCCCCAACCATCAAGCTATGCTCATATTTTTTCAACACTAGGTAGAGTTCTATATTTGCTGTAAGAGATCATTACTTATCAGGCATTTAAGCTGTCTTTTAGTGCTTTATTAGGATTTTTACCATCTTTTTGGTGCTCTCGTTACAAAGTAGCCTAGGTTTTCAGTGGTCTTCTCTTAAATTTTACTTTGCAAAATATGAGGGTTTTCAGGAAAACTTTATCATGTTATAATAGAAAGTCTTGTACCAACTTAATACTATATATAATTTGTTTAAATCTTTAAAAAGCTAATTTTTAAAACAGTGGTTTCATTTTTGTTTTTGTTTTTGTTTGTACTGTGGATTGAACTCATGGGCATTCTACCTCTGAGCTATTCCCCCAGCCCTATTTTATTTTTTATTTTGAAACAGGGTCTCTTAATTTGCTGAGGGCCTTGCTAAGTTACTGAGGCTGGCTTCAAATCTATGATCCTACTGTCTCAGTCTCCCAAGCACTGAGATTACAACCATGCACCACCCACCACGCCCACCTAAAAACAATGCTTTAAAAAAACAATGTGGTTGATGAATTCTAAGATGAGCTCCCAAGCCCTGTATAAACTCCTACCCTGGCACATGGACACGACCTGCGAATATGATGAATGTCATTGCTATGATGATGTTATATTAAATGGCAAACCAAAGGGGGGTTTGCAGATATAAGTAAGGCCACTAGGTAGTGGCTTCGAGTTAATCAAAAGGGCAATTACTCTGGTTGGCCTGACATAATTGTGTGAGCCCTTAGAAAAGGACCTAGAACTCAAAGCTCCTGCTGCTGGCATTAAGAAGCAAGCCACCATGAGTTCTGCAGCTGCAAAGAAATGAAATTTACCCTAGGCTGTAATTGTTTGCATTTAGAATGTCCCCCTAGCTCTCACGGAAACAAGGTAGCAATGGTAGAAGCAGGGCTTAGTTGCTAAGGAGGGGCCCTGAGGGTGTGGCTTTTGGGATTATATAAGGTCTTTTCCTCCCCCTGCTCTCTCTCTCTCTGCTTCCAGCCTCCATGATGTGAGAGCGGAGCCTTGTGCTCTCCCTCTTTCTGCTTCCTGCCGCCATGCCCTGAGCTTCACACATGCAGCCTCACCTGGACTGAACCTGAATCTCCAAAAAATTGTGAGCAAATAAATCTTCCTTCCCCTAAGTTGTGTGGTCAGTTGTTTTGGATCATAACACTGAGAAAGTTGACCAAGAGAGGAGATTAGACGAGAACTTTGAGCCTCAGATGAGACTCCAGCCCCAGCCAACACACGATGCAGCCCTGGGAGGCCCTAAGCAGAAGGCCTTGCTAAGCGATGCCCACATCTTAACCCAGGGAGACTGTGAGTGTTGTTTTAATCTGCTGCTAAATTTATGATGTGTTATGCAGCAATAGAAAACTAATACAGAAACAAATTATTTTTATTCCCCACTCTTTTAACCACCTTAGCTTGGGGTAGTCTTTCCTGAAGAAGTCACAGAACCCAGAATCTATAAAGGAGAATTCTGATTAATGGGATTTCATAATATTTTAAAACTGCTACATGGTAGAGGTCACTACAAATAAATAGCCTTAAATACTAATAACATGTAGACATGACAATCTCTAGCACATCTACTTAATCACAAAGGAAACAACTTGGCCTGTGAGTGGAGAGCAGCAGCCTCCTACATGACACGATCCACCAGTATCTGCAGTCCTATAGTGTTCTTGTCAGCACTCTCACAGTCATAATCTAAAGAACTGACCACATATCTTAGAGGAAAGAAGATTTATTTTCTTACAATTTCAGACTCAGTCCATGTGAGGCCGGGGACCACAGATCTCAGGGCATGGTGGCGGGAGGTAGAGAGGGAGAACACCTGGGCTGTGCTCCTTACATCATGGAGGTTGGAAGCAAGAGATAGGGCAAGGCAAGGGGGAGGAGGAACCATATATAATCTCTAAGACCATACCCCCAGGGACCACCTCCTCCAGCCACACCCTACCGGCCTACCAGGTACCACCCAGCTAAATCCATTACAATGGATTTATCCACTGCTGGGATTACAACCCTCATGACTCAATTACAGCAACTCTAAACATTAATAAGTGAGCTCTTTAGGGGACATTTTATATCTAACTATAACATATAGCATGCATGATGAAGTATGGGCAGAGCATGGATGGTGGAGAAGACACTGGAATCTTTATTGCCACCCTGATTGAGATCCTGAGGACAGAGATGGGTTCCCAATATCTCAGATTCAAAGCTGGAACTCTGAAATGATGACTACTGAATTCCTAGCATGGCAGGCCTCTCCACAAGCTGGCAAGAAGGAATTCCTCCCACACCTCTACCAGAGGTGTCCTGTGAGCATGCCGGGTAGACTTTCCTGCCACAGGGGAAGACAGCAGAGTTACACTGCCATTTTACTTTTCTAAAATTCAGTAACAGGCCCACCAGAATTCATATGATAAGGGACCTTCACTTGACTGGAGGCTCAGCATTGTTTCTATTAAGAGGAGAAAAAGATAGATCACCAAAACACAAAATCCGATATCGATCCTTAATTGTCTAAAATGTGCCTCTTCCAAGAAAAGTCCTGGGGACAGTATGCATTCATCCTAGTTTTCATTTCTGTTTACAATGACAGCCTGAAGAGAGAGATTTAGTGACCAAGACAAGGACCCTGGACGCCTGGACAAATTTAATCAGCAAAAATTAACTCCTGCTCCACAGATCGTATTTTGAAGGCAGGACACCAAAAAATGCAAACACTTTGGAAAGATTTTTTTAACAACAAACAATTGGAACAATTTTAGCATGATTAAGTTGTCTTTAAGAAATACACCTAACCTCAATTCCCACATAGCACACTGAAGTTGGGGCCATTCCACACATGGAATAAAAAGAAGGTAATTACCCACATAATTTAGCCTTTTTTCAAACCTCTCAGCTGAAATAACCAGATAATTACAAATGGCTTATTTTGTATTCTGGGAGTATTTTAGGTTATGTTTGAATTATTCATATGACTTCCTCCATTGTTCATTTCGGTTTTCTTGTGTGGAACTATTCCAAGACTGAGAAGAAAGCATATTGACAACAGAGTCCTGAATCGCCGATCTAGGCCCCGGAGTTAGGGAGAAGGACCAGCCAACTGGATGACCAGAGACATCTTCATTTAAAGACCGGGCAGGTTAAATGCAAGTCTTTCTGGCCCTGTTGGGGGCACTGTTTTTTAGAGTCCAATCAAGGAATTATTGGAATTCTGGAGGACGCTTCAAGTCCAGCACTTTGCAGCACGCAGGGCAATAATTACGCTCAATTACAGCCTAGCATGTGGTTTCTGGTACATAGAAATCTCCCCATCAAACCAATCTTCAAGGAAAAGAAGAGACTGTTTTGGCGCTCTTCCACACTGCTAAATATCAATCCCTAATTTAGTCTCCAGAGGGCTCCCAACATTTCAGATCTGTCGCCAGCTGCCATGAAATCCCAGGGCTATCATGTTAAGTGATGGCTTCGATATTTCCCAGGAACTTCAAGACCAGCCTGATTTAGGGATAAACAGAGAATTCTTACTGCCCCCATCTTATAGAAATGGATCTCTGTTGAGGTAGCATGATGAGAAAATAAATCAGAAGCAAAGCTCAGAGGTGACCACACAGAAAACAGCCCACGTTTGGGGGTGGATTCATTTTAATTTTAAGTTTCAGCCAAGCCTGCTTGTTTGTTCCTTCTTGTAAGCACATACCCACCAGCTGTTTTGAAAAAGAATAGGTTAAAATAAACCAAATGACACAAAAGACCCCCAGAGACCTAAAGGCGGCAGATGCAGAGGCATGTGCGACCAACCCAAAGGTCCAGGTAAGCCACAGCCTCTCCCTGCCTGTGGCTGTGGGCACAGACAATGGCTTCCCAAGGTCAAAGCCTGAGACACATTTTAGGAATTTTCTCATGCTCTGTGATACTGAGAAATGTCACGAAAGCATTGGCTTCTTGGGTTCCATTGTTTAAAAGGTGTTCATACTCACATGTTTCAAGGAATTCCAATTTGGACTCATTATCTAAGAGATTTGAAACTAACATAAGAAAGCAAGATACAGTCTGATGCTGCAGAATCAATGTGGAGTAGAGGGTGAGGGAGGGTGGCATGCTGGCTAAGAAATTGGTTCCAAGTAAATTATAGATATGACAATGAATAACTATAAACGTCTACAATTTTAAGAGAGCAAAATTATGCATCTATCCCTATAAGATGGTCATAAATGAATCTAATGTATTGATTATCCAATGAACCCCAATGTTCTATAAAATTTTATATAACACATAATAACCACATTATAAATGTTATAGAAAATTAACATGCCATCGTTAAGCGTTAAACATTTTATATGCCTATGTAGAATTAAGAAGCAATTAGAGGACCAATTTAGATATGTCAACTTCAGAAAACAAGATGTCAATTTGTAGTGTCTAAAACACACCTTATTTGTCTTCCATAAACAGAGACATCCAAAATTGTCCCAATAAATAAACAGCACTTTGAAAAATACATCCTGCAGTTCCACCGCTCACCACTAGGCTATGCGCACCTCCGTGGCAAACACTCAGGTTCAGAAAACTTTGATGAAAGTCTAATTTTATATGCCTGATATGTGTTTGTGTGTGGGGGGGCACTGAGGATTGAACCCGGGGCATTCTTCCTCTAAGCTACACCCCCAGCCCTATGCTATTTTTATTTTGAAACAGGGTCTCACTAGGTCAGTGAGAGTCTCACTACTTGCTGAGACTGTCCTCGAACCTGTGGTCCTCCTGTCTCAGCCTCCCAAGTACTGGGATTACAGGTATGCGCCACCATGCCTGGATTATATGCCTGATTTGAGTCTCAAATAGTTCCAGGCCGAAAGATCAACACTTCTCATATTGTTTGTTAATGTGAGATATGCCTACAATATGTCACCTGCTGCAATTGGTTAGCAGGGGAGAGGTTCTATATGAGGACTCTCTTGAATACCTTTCTTTAAAGCTAGAAGTCATGCAGTTAGGGAGTCTGTCTCAGGTAGCCAAAAACTCATATTTGAGAAGCATCTGAAAAAAGCTTGCTAATCTGAAGGGGCCAAAGGACATCTCTGGGGGAGGAGGGGGTGCGGGTGCATCTTGTGGACAGTGAGCTTGGTCACATGTGGCTTGGGCTTCTAGTGCTCTTGCAAATGTGAATTTACAAAGGGAAATTGTGTTTCTGAGCAGGGCAGCCATGCCCAAAGAAAGGTTGGTGCTAAGTAATATGGACAGTTTCAACCCCAAGGAAAACTGACAACTGCCAAACGGGTCTGAAGTTCTCTCTTCACTTCTCATCTGTGCCCCCTAAAAAGTCACCCCCCTCCTGACTTGTCCACATTCCTAGCTTCACCCATGTGGAGATCAGGTTCATACTCTCCCATCAAAATTTAGCTGCCTCCTTCCCTAGTCCTTAGGCCACCTAGGAAAGGAGGGCCAGCTAAGGTGCTAATTGTGGCTCCCTGGGACATCTTTCGCAAATCTCATTTGCATTTTAATAGAGGTCTCTTAGGTCTTGGTAGAGAAGTTTATAATGGGGGCTCCTTGGCACTTTAGAGAGATAAGTCAGGGCGCCCCTGGCATTTACTGCAGGGTCTTTTTCCTTGCTGGTCTCTGAAATGTTTTTGCTCCAAAGCACTTCCAGAACTCGACTGCTGCCTGGGGCTTTCAGTACTTCCCCAGCATTTTGTTTTATTTTTTTTTTTGTTTATATAGGTTTTAATGTTTTAGGGTACGCCCACAGATAAGAATGAAATAGTAACATGAGAATGTTTTAATTATGCCATGGTAAAGAAGAGATATTGTTTTATCCATCCACTCAAACTCCTTTTCACAAAATACACACACAAAATATTTTTACATTGTTCCTTTTTCTATTTGACATAATAATGATAGAGGAATTGGCAATTTGTAAAATATCCAGGATAGAATTTGTACTGGCTAAATGTTAAGACACTATTTCAAAGCAAAGCAAATAACTATACCAACAAATATATTTAGCAGAGTAAATGACCATTAAGTGTACATTCATTTTTTCTTTTTTTCTTTATTTATTTTTTTAATTTATTACATTTATTGGTGCATTGTAATTATACATTTTGGTAAGTGTCAGGGTATCAGAAGCATGCATGCACACATTGCTCATTTAGCCCTCCCTCAAATCCCACCCCATTCCCTCTCCTTTCCCTCCTTTCCATGTTCAGCATAGTGATCGACTCTGATAAGTTTGTTTATACACATCATGTGCATTAGTGTATTTCCCTCTTCCCCCCTCCCGTCCTCCTCAGTTAGGTCGCCTTCTTTGCTCAACTAAAGTTTTCTCCTTCTCTGTCTGGGGTCCCTTCTAAGTCCCATTCTCCCTAGCTTCCACATATTAGGGAGGACATCCAACTTTTCACTCTTTGTGACTGACTAATCTCACTTAGCATAATGTTCTCTAGTTCCCTCCATTTCCCTGCAAATGATGTAATTTTGTTCTTCTTTGTGGCTGCATAAAATTCCATTGTGTACATATCCCGTAGTTTTGTAATCCATTCATCTGTCGATGGACACCTTGGCTGGTTCCAAAGTTTGGCAATTATGAACTGTGCAGCTATAAACATAGATACACATGCATTAGTCTGGTCGTTTGGTTTCAGTTCTTTTGGGTAGATGCCTAGAAGTGGTATTGCTGGGTCATATGGTAGGTTCATTCCCATTCTTCTGAGGATCCTCCACACTGTTTTCCAAAGCAGTTGCACTAATTTGCATCCCACCAACAGTGTATCAGAGTTCCTGCTTCTCCACATCCTCGCCAGCACTTGTTTGTGTTTTTAATGATTGCCGACGTCACCCCTTGAAAGCACATCAAGGCCCAGGGGACACATTCCTCGTGATGGTCCTGGTGGAGCTCCCTATCCTGTCTGTGGCAGGCCCTTCCCATGAGCTCAACACCTCTCTCTGCTACCACCCAGCACCATCCTCGCAGACCTCTCTGCTACCACCCAGCACCATCCTCGCAGACCTCTCTGCTACCACCCAGCACCATCCTCGCAGACCTCTCTGCTACCACCCAGCACCATCCTCGCAGACCTCTCTGCTATCACCCAGCACCATCCTTGCAGATCTCTCTGCTACCACCCAGCACCATCCTCGCAGACCTCTCTGCTATCACCGGGCACCATCTTTTCAGTGATGGGGGCATAGGGGGAACTGAGAAGGATCAGGAAAAGGCTAGGGAGATAGATTGCATCTCAGACTCTTATGCAAATTCACACTGTGCTAAGAATTAACAGGTGTCTCAAAAGACACCTCCTCACCTGTGGTGGGAACGGATGCCCCTCAGCCTCCCACAGCTCTAACCACCCGCCTGCAAGTTGAGAAGTTCAATTCTCCCTGCTTTTCTCCTCTGTTCCACATATCCCTGAGAATCCCTAGGATGTGCCTTACATGTGCCAAGAGCGAGAGGGGCTGCCTGTCACCATGAGCCTGTGTCCCGGGAAGCACCTCTCTACAGCTCTGTCCCTCTGCAGGTGAGGGGCAAGGCTATGTCATTAGTCTTAGAAGAGTTCGGCTGTGTGGATTGGGAAGGAAAACACGCATAATTATTGTATCTTTCCTAACCCACCTAGGAACGATGAATAGGACCCTAAGTCATGAGTTCTGGGGTTCTATGGGATGGCACTTTCAGTCCACATACAGCTTTTCCCTGGAGCTGGTCTCAGATAGGTACTAGGATGCTGTCTGTGGTACTGAAGGAGACCAGAAAATTTTACTTCAAAATACGTCACAGGAATGGTTGCACATGCCTATAATCCCAGTACTTGGGAGGCTGAGACAGGAGGGTTACAGGTTTGAAGCAAGCCTCAGCAACTTAGCAAGACCCTCAGCAACTTAGTGAGACCCTGTTTCAAAATAAAACTAAAAAGGTCTGGGGGTGCAGTTTGGAGGTAGAATGTCCCTGGGTTCAATCCCCAGTACAAAAAAAAAAAAGCCACATGCTTGGCACGTGGATTATTTTGAGAGCAAGACAACGGAGGAAACAGCAGATCCGATAAGAGATGTCTGCTTTCCCTCTTTCTGCCTAAAAGCAGGGCATACATTTCCTGTGGGGGGGGGGAAGGTGCCC
>PVJS01063283.1:0-10527 GCA_004027185.1 Glis glis | reverse complement strand
GTGGCACATGCATGTAATCCCAGTACTTGGGAGGCTGAGACAGGAGGATCACAGGTTCGCAGGCAGCCTCAGCTACTTAGTGAGATTCTGTTTAAAAAAAAAAAAAAAGAATAAAAAAATCGGGCTGAGGGTGTAGCTTGGAGGTAGAATGCCCCTGGGTTCCATCCCCAGTACCACAAAAAAAAAAAAAAAAAAAGTGAAGTGATGTGGCTTGAAGTTCTCAAGCCGGGAGTGGAGCTCAGTGCAGAGTGCCTGCAGAGCATGTGTGATCCCCAGCATTGTAAAACAAAACAAGATGACTCAAATAAATTCTCTCAATTCCTGTGTCACACACTTAAGGGAAGTTGGGCACGTGGTGCAAGTCTGTAATCCCCGTATTTGGGAGGCTAAGACAGAAGGATCACAGGTTCAAGGCCAGCATGTGGCAACTTACCTAGACCAATTCAAAATAAAAGTAAAATAGCTCAGAAGTAGAGTGGCCCTGGGTTCGATTCCCAGTAACACACACACCCAAGATTATTTTGCTAAAAGTGAATGTCCTTTAAATGTATTGTCTTCCTGGTACTAAGGATTCAAACATTGTACCTCTGAGCTACATCCCCACTTTTTTTTTTTTTTTTTTGCGGTACCAGGGATTGAACCCAGGGGCGTTCTACCTCCGCGCTACACCCCCGGCCCTAATTTTTTATACTTTATTTTGAAACTGGGTCTCACGAAGTTGCGGAGGGCCTCGGTAGAGAGAGACAGACAGAGAGAGAGAGCGCAAGCGCGCACGCACGCGCGCACTGAGGATGGCCACAAACCCGGATCCTCCAGTCTCCGCCTCCCAAAGTACTGGGATTACAAGAGTGTGCCAGACGCTCGGCTCCACTCCTTTTTATTTATTTATTTATTTTGTGGTACCGGGTATTGAACCCAGGGGCGTTCTACCTCTGCGCTACACCCCCGGCCCTATTTTTTATATTTTATTTTGAAACTGGTCTCACGAAGTTGCGGAGGGCCTCACTAGGTAGAGAGAGAGAGACAGGGAGAGAGGGAGAGAGAGAGAGACAGAGACAGAGAGAGAGAGAGAGAGCGCGAGCGCTGAGGCTGGCCGAGAACCCAGATCCTCCGGTCTCCGCCTCCCAAAGTACTGGGATTACAAGCGTGCGCCACCACACCTGGCTCCCACTCCTTTTTAAATTTTTATTTTGAGATGTGCTCTTCCTTTGTTGCTAAGGTAGACCTTGAACTTGCTATCCTCCTGCCTCAGCCTCCCAAGTAAGTGTGCACACCACAGGTGTGCACCACCAAGCCTGGCTAGTCCTTTTATTTATTTATTTATTTATATTTTTTTTGCGGTACCGGGGATTGAACGCAGGGGTGTTCTATCTCCGCACTACGCCCCCGGCCCTATTTTTTTATACTTTATTTTGAAACCGGGTCTCACGAAGTTGCAGAGGGCCTCACTAAGTAGAAAGAGAGAGAGAGAGAGAAACAGGGAGAGAGAGAGAGAGAGAAAGAGAGCTGAGGCTGGCCACGAACCCGGATCCTCCGGTCTCTGCCTCCCAAGTACTGGGATTACAAGCGTGCACCACCACGCCCGGCTGGCTAGTCCTTTTAATTCTTTTTTATTGTGGTACTGGGGATTGAACCTAGAGGCACTCTACCACTGAGCTACATTCCCAGCCCTTTGTATTTTTTTTTTTTTTTTGATAGTACTGGGGATTGAACACAGGGGTATTCTACCTCTGAGCTACACCCCCAGCTCTATTTTTTTTATTATTATTCTTTATTTTGAAGTAGGTTCTCACTAAGTTGAAGCATGTTCTAAGTTGCAGAGGGCCTCACTAAGTAGCTGAGGCTGGCCAGGAACCTGCGATCCTCCTGTCTCAGCCTTCCAAGTACTGGGATTACAAGTGTGCACCACCATGCCTGGCTTTTTTTTTTGAAACAGGGTCTCACCCAGTTGCTGAGGTTGTCCTTGAACTGTGATCCTTCTATCTCAACCTCCCAAGTACTGGGATTACAGGCTTGCACCACTGCGCTTGGCCCTTTAAATTCTTTGGACCCAGGTTAGAGGAGCAATAGTGCTTAAAATTCCAGAGAACTACGATTTAAATGGGAGATGGTGAGTAATTTATAAGGACATCTCACTTGATGCTCTAAGGAAAACATCCTAGACTGATGATTTTTCCCAATCTGCTTTGCCCAGAACTTCATGTGACCTTTAGTCGTCTTTGTATGTATGAATTGCAATGCCTGACACTGGAGTTACCAAGTAATTTAATGCAACTTACAGTCAAATGACTCTTGTCATATAGAACACTTCATTGTAAGAATAAATCTTTTTTTTTGGGGGGGAAAGGAGGCTGGGGATTGAATCCCAGGGCCTCAGGCATGCTAAGCACATGCTATAGTGCTAAGCTACACCTCCAGCAAATCCTTTTTTTTTTTTTTGTGGCCCTGGGGATTGAACCCAGGGGCATTATACCTCCTAGCCACACCCCCCAGCCCTGTTTTATTTTTATTTTGATATAGGGTTTCCCTAGGTTGATGAGAGTCTCACTACTTGCTGAGACTGTCCTTGAACCTGTGATCCTCCTGCCTTCCAAGTTCTAGGATTATAGGTGTATACCACCATGCCTGGCTCAATCCTTGTTTTAATTAAAAAAAAATTTTTTTTTGTGCTGCTGGGGATTGAACC
The DNA here is from genome assembly GCA_004027185.1 of Glis glis. NCBI lineage: Eukaryota > Metazoa > Chordata > Mammalia > Rodentia > Gliridae > Glis > Glis glis. The sequence goes on along the minus strand of PVJS01063283.1, from coordinate 7,841 downwards.
TAAGCACTCCAGCATGACAGGCAAACACTCTACCACTGAACTACATCCCAGCCCTTTTATATTACTTTGAGACATAGCCTTGCTAAATTGCCCAGGCTAGTCTTTAACTTTTTTTGTTGTTGTTGTTGTACTGGGGATTGAACCTGAGGCATTCCACTTCTGAGCTGCACCCTCAGCCCATTTTATTTTAAAACAGGGTCTCTCAGTTGCTGAGGGCCTTACTAAATTTCTGAGGCTGGCCTCAAACCTGCGATATTCCTGTCAGCCTCCCAAGAACTAGGATTACAGGTGTGTGCCACCATGCCTCTGGTCTTGAACTTTGGATCCTCCTGCCTCAGCTTCCTAAGTAGGTGGGTTTACAGGTGTGCACTACCATGTCCAGCCCAAGTTCCTATGTACAAAATTTTAGTTATTAAAAAATTTCAGTTATAAGCCGGGCGTGGTGGTGCACGCTTGTAATCCCAGTACTTGGGAGGCAGAGACCGGAGGATCCGGGTTCATGGCCAGCCTCAGCTACTTAGTGAGGCCCTCTGCAACTTTGTGAGACCTGGTTTCAAAATAAAGTATAAAAAATAGGGCGTGGGTGTAGCTTGGAGGTAAAACGCCCCTGGGTTCAATCCCCGGTACCGCAAAAAAAAAAAAAAAAAATTTAGTTATTAGTTACAAAATGGCAAGACAGAACGAGAACTTAGCAAAAGAACTTGAGAAATGTATATATTAATGGATTTCATAAATATAAAACAGTTAATCTTGATAAATAATTTTTCTTAGGTTCAGGGTACAAATATGCTTAAATTTGTTTCTTCTCTCTTTGCTTTTTGTGGTGCTGGGGATGGAACTCAGGGCCTTGAGCACTCTAGGCAGGTGCTCCACCAGCAAGCTACACACCAGCCCTCCTCTGAATTCTTGAACTGTCCAACATCAACAAGCCAGCATTTACAGATGTTCTTGTCTTCTGAAACACAATGAGCGCGCGGCCTGTCGGGAAGCAGGTGCCTTTCAGCTGGCGCTGGACAGAAGCGGCTTGCGGTATTTGCACTGAATCCAAACTCGGTACATGGTTAGCTGTTTCCCTCGGTTCACTTGCAGCCGGCGATCCACCAGGTTCTGCACCTTTTCCAGTCCTGCGGTAGTGAAAAGCGTGTCCAGTTCATCTAGTTTGGAAAGAGAAGATGCTTACATAGTTTCCCTGAAGAAGAGGCATTTTGTCACTTCCTTCCCAGGTTAAATGGGACCGTGAGAGATTGCTGTCATTATGCAGATTAAGTGTCTTTGCCAGCACAGTTCGGTCATTCATTCAGTGGTAACTTGGTAACAATAAGTTCACATTCAGGTTGGAGAAGCCAAACCCACTGGGAAGGTCAGCCTGGAACCCAGAGGCAAGTCTTCTCCAAGAGATTGGGAGTTTTTAAGGGAAAAGTTGCAGGCCAGTGTTTGATCTAGAGCTGGGGGCGAGGCTCAGTGGAAGAGTGCTTGCAGTAAATGCTGAGGCCCTGGGCTTTATCCCCTGCACCGCAGCAAAAAGAGAGAAAGATCTTTGGTTTATATTTGGCCTCCAGGGCTCTTTGAATACCTTAAAATTATATGGAAAAAAATCTACATATATGTATATCAAAGCAATTTTTGTGTGTGTGTGTGTTACTGGGGATTGAACCCAGGGGCATTCTACCTCCGAGCTATACCCCTAGCCCTATTTTATTTTGAAACAGGGCCTCACTAAGTTGTGGAGGGCCTGGAACCTGCAATCCTCCTGTCTCAGCCTCCCAAATACTGGAATTACAGGCATGTGCCACCATGGTTGGCTTCAAAACATTCTTTTTTTTTGAACTGGGATTGAACCCAGGGGCATTCTACCTCCGAGCTACACCTTTTTAAATTTATTTTATTTTATTTATTTTTTTTAAATTTTTATTTATTTATTTATTTATTTATTTATTTATTTTGTGGTACCGGGGATTGACCCCAGGGGCATTTTACCTCCAAGCTACACCCCCAGCCCTATTTTTTATACTTTATTTTGAAACCGGGTCTCACGAAGTTGCGGAGGGCCTCACTACATGGCTGGAAGCGAACTCGCATCCTCCGGTCTCCGCCTCCCAAGTACTGGGATTACAAGTGTGCGCCACCACGCCTGGCTTAAAGTTTTATCTTGAAATAGGGTCACACTAAGTTGCTAAGGTTGGCCTTAAACCTATGATCCTCCTGTCTCATCCTCCCAAGTACTGGGATTATATGTGTGTGCTACCATGCTTGGCTCAAAGCAACTATTATCATTTTTTTGTGGTACTGAGGGTTGAACCCAGGGGCATTCTACCTCCAAGCTACACCCCCAGCCCTATTTTTTATTTATTTTTTTGAAACAGGGTCTACTAAGTTGCAGAGGGACTCACTAAGTAGCTGAGCTGACCACGAACCTGTGATCCTCCTATCTCAGCCTCCCAAGTACTGAGATTACAGGCATGCACCGCCACACCTGGCTCAAAGCAATTTTTTTTTTTTTGCAGTACCAGGAATTGAACCCAGGGGCCTTCTACCTTCGAGCTACACCCCCGACCCTATTTTTTATACTTTATTTTGAAACTGGGTCTCATGAAGTTGCGGAGGGCCTCACTAAGTAGCTGAGGCTGGCCGCAAACCTGGATCCTCCGCTCTCTGCCTCCCAAGTACTGGGATTACAAGTGTATGCCACCACGCCTGGCCCTCAAAGCAATTATTTTTAAGGGGAGCAGTTTCACTGCTTTACCAAAAGCTCAAAGTATGTGACCCAAGAAAGGGCCCAGGAACAGAGTATTCAGAAATCACTGGTAGAGAAAAGAGCCACAGACAGGGCAAGCAAGAGGAGGGCAGTTTCAGGGTATACCTGGAGCCCAGGGGAAATGACCACCCCAACGCACAGGGCATCGTAGAGGGCAAAGCGGGCCAACCTCGAGATGACTTTTGTAAAACATGCAAGCTCCCATTTTTGGACAAATTGACAGTAAGGAAGAGCAAAGCAGAGCACTGAAGGCCAGCACAAGCCTGGGCTGTCTGGGGACGGGGAGAGGGTCAGGGTGGCGTGGGGCAGCGTGTGAGGGGTGGGGAACTGTAAGACAAAGGCTGCATAAAAGCTAGCAGAGGCCGGGTGATGCTCCTTCTGAAAGATCATTGAAGACCACTGATCTGGATTTTGGGGACCTTAAGCATAAATAAAGATATCTTTTTCATACCTTGTGTGAAGAAGTATACTCTGGTGCCATCACCTCTCACATAGAAATTTCCGGATAGACACTGACCTACAGAATGACATGGTAAAAATCAGAGACACTTTAAAGCACTTTGAATGTCATTTCTAATCAAATGTGCATCGGGATTAACAATTTCTCAGGTGGGGAACAGACTCCTTTCTTGGTCATGCTTGTACTTTGCAGGAATCTGCAATTTCTCTCCTATAAGGAATGGTACATGTGCCACCACGCCCAGCCCAAATTCTTCTTTTATAATGGACTCTTCCCTTCTGCTAAGCCCCTGGCCTTAACTCTGCTGGGTTTAACAACCCAGCATGTCATCCTACACCTTCCTGAATGTCTATATGATCACATATATACTTACTTATTTTATCCCAGAGATTGTTACTCACCGATTAAGTTTAAAATAACCCTCTATTCATTGCTTTTCTCACTATGCAATCAAGAATGGAGCCAGGTGATTACACATGTCTGTAATCCCAGCTACTAGGGAGGCTGAGGCAGGAAGATCACAAGTTTGAGGGCAGCCTGGACAGCTTAGCAAGATCCTGTCTCAAAATAAGTGGTGGAGTACCTGCCTACCATGCACAAGGCCCTGGATTAAGTCCCTAGTACAAAGAAAAAAAAAAAAAGGAAAAAAAAAAGCTCTCTCTCCAAGACCAGTGGTATGGGGTACTACCCTTAAGTGACATGCATGACATCCCTCTATCCAGACACAGTCACTACATTTCTTATGATTTTATTATACATTATGTGCTAGTGAATAATTTCCCCAAAGACTGGATTGAATAAACAGTACAGGGTGTTTCATGAAAGGCATACTGGGATAGGATGCAGCTCAGTGGTACAGCACTTGCTTTGTGAAGACCCAGGTTCGATCCCCAGTACTGGGGGGAAAATGTCATAGTAATTCGTATTTCTATCAGAAATGGGGGAGCGTACCTCCTTCTTTGAATAGGCCTGCAATATAGGTTTAAGAAGAATCATCTCTATTATTCTTTCCTTGACGTCTTATTTACTATCTATTTATTTATTTTTTATTTTTGGTGGTACCCAGATTGAACCCAGGGGCATTCTGTCTCCGAGCTACACCCCCGGCCCTATTTTTTATTCTTTATTTTTAAACAGGGTCTCACTAAGTTGCAGAGGGCCTCACTAAGTTGCTGAGGCTGGCCGCGAACCTGGATCCTCCGGTCTCAGCTTCCCAAGTACTGGGATTATAAGTGTGTGCCACCACACCTGGCTTAGATTTTATTTTGAGACAGGTTCTCACTAAGTTGACCAGGCTGGCCTCAAACTTGCGATCCTTCTGAATAGCTGGAATTACAGGTTAGTGCTACTCCACTCGGCCTCTTTTTTTTCTTTTTTGGTGCCGGGGATTGAGCCCAGGGGCATTCTACCTCTGAGCTACACTCCCGGCCCTATTTTTTATCCTTTATTTTGAAACTGGGTCTCACGAAGTTGTGGAGGGCCTCACTAAGTAGCTGAGGCTGGCCGGGAACCCGGATCCTCTGGTCTATGCCTCCCAGGTACTGGGATTACAAGTGTGCGCCACCACGCCCGGCTTCCACCCGGCCTCTTCTAACTTTTTTTTTAGTACTGAGGATTGAACCCTGGGGCATTCTACCTCTGAACTACACCACCAGCCCTTTCATATTTTTAAATTTTGAAATAGGGTCTCGCTAAGTTGCTGAGGCTGGCCTTGAACCTGTGATCCTCCTGCCTCAGCCTGCCAAGTACTGGCATTACAGGCATGCACAGCACTACTCTTGGCTTCAAATGTCTTTCTAAACACAGCTCTTCCAAAGTAGACTTTTCAGTTAAACAAACAAACAAACAAACAAACAAACAAACAAACAAACAGAAAAACCTCTTTAATACCCAGATTATACAAAACTCTTAAATTTTCTTCAAAAATATACCTTCTTTTCCTTGTCATATATTAAATGGCTTTACATGGGGGTACTAATTCTAGAGTCTTCTACTCTGATGGCAAAGCCATCATTGTGATTATAGTAGCAAAATACCCAAGTTAGCTTTTTTCTTTTCTTTGTGGTATTGGGGATTGAACCCAGGGATGCTCTAGCACTGACCTACATCCCCAGCACTTTTTGTTTTTTATTTTGAGACAGGGTCTTGCTAAGTTGCTGAGGCTGGCCTTGAACTTGTGATCCTCCTGCCTCAGGCTCCCAAGTACTGGGATTACACCAGGAGCAAAATACCTTTTTTAAACCGAAGCTGTGCCATGTCATAGCGGCCATAATCTCGCAGAAGCATCATCCCTCCAGGCTTCAGAAGCCTGCTCAGCCTGTTGATAGCTTTCTGCATCCTGTGGGATAGCAGGGGATAAAGATTAGGAATCCTTAGGGACAGAGTCCCTTTTCCCTGTAGCATATCCCCAAAAACCAACGTACTTCCTAATTCTGACACACCAGCCTGGAATCTTAGCAACTCTGTTCTTGCTTAAGTTAGAAGTCAGAGGACAACCTGCTCTGCCACAGGGCTCCCCAGTAAGGAAGTTTCCCCGTTCTCCTTTGGGCTCACTTCCTCCTGGTCCTGGATCATCGCCTCTGCCCTGAACTCCTGTGGGTCTCTGGGAGCCCTGAGCAACCAGTGTGCGGACTGCTAGTGACTTATCTGCTGCCCCTTTGGACTTGAGCTCTTTCAGTGCAGAGGCTGTATTTTATTTGTTAAGTGAGTACTTGTCTTGAGAAGTTACAATTTATAGCTGGGCATGGTGGCACATGCCTATAATCCCAGTACTTTGGAGACTGAAATAGGAGGATTGAAGGTTTGAGATCAGTCTCAGCAACTTAGAGAGACCCTCACCAACATAGTGAGACCTTGTTTCAAAATAAAAAGGGCTGGGGGTATAGTTTGGAGGTAGAATGCCCCTGGGTTCAATCCCCAGTACCAAAAATAAATAAATAAATAAGAAGTCACAATTTATGTGTGAAGGAAGAAGGCTGCCATCATGACCGCACCTTCCACTGGCAGGGCTACAGTCTGGGTCTGGGATGTCCCTCAAAGGCCCATGTGCTACAGGCTTGGTCCCCTGCTTGGCACTACTGGGAGGTGGTAGAAACTTGAAGAGGTGGGGCCTCGAGGGAGTTCTTTAGGTCACTGGGGATGTGACTTTGAAGGGGACTGTGGGATCCTGGTCGCATCCTCTTCCTTTCTTTTCTGGCCATTATGTTAGCAGTTTTGCTCCACCACAAGTTTCTGCCTCAAAGCCGCCTGCCTCAGGCCTAAAACCAGGAGGGTCAACTAACCATAGTCTGGTACCTTTGAAAGCATAAGCCAGAATAAACCTTTTCTCTCTATTAGCTGATTATCTCAGGTATTTGCTACTGTGACAGAAGGCTGAGTAACACATGCAGAGTTCTTTAAAAGTCTTAGTGTAGGATTAAGTGTTCATAACTCTTACTTTTTTTTTTGTAGTACTGAGGATTGAACCCAGGGGGGTTCTACCACCAAGCTACACCCCCAGCCCTTTTTATTTTAAATAGAGTCTCATTAAGTTGCTGAGGCTGGCCTTAAACCTGTGATCCTCCAGTCCCAGCCTCCCAAGTACCGGGATTACAGGCATGCGCCACCATGCCTGGCTGGTGTTCATGACATTTTTTTTTGTGGTACTGGGGATGGAACCCAGAGGCATTCTACCAGCCCGATTTTTATTTCTTATTTTGAAACAAGGTCTTGCTAGGTTGCTGAGAGTCTCACTATGTTGTTGAGGCTGGCTTTGAACCTGCAATCCTGTCTTAGCCTCCCTAGTACTGGGATTACAGGTGTGTGCCACCACGCCCGGCTAGTGTTCATGACTTCTTTTTTTTTTTTTTGCGGTACCAGGGATTGAACCCAGGGGCATTCTACCTCTGGGCTACACCCCCAGCCCTATTTTTTATTCTTTATTTTGAAACAGGGTCTCACTAAGTTGCAGAGGGCCCCACTAAGTAGCTGAGGCTGGCCACGAATCCGGATCCTCTAGTCTCAGCCTCCCAAGTACTGGGATTACAAGCGTGCGCCACCACACCCGGCTTTCATGACTTCTTAAGTTACATGCTACAAACTTAAAAGAGCAGATTTCTGAGCTGAGCACCAGTTGACTGTGCCTGAATCTCTGCCAACATCTTTGATTGACACTCACCTCGTAGGACTACTGGCTGCTTGATGCTAAAGACTTTTTTTTTTTAAAGACATGAATTGTTGTTACGTTGCCCAGGTTGGCCTCAAACTCCCGGGCTCACGTGATATTCCCAAGTAGCTGAGAACTGCAGGCAGGTACCACTGTGCCTAACTTTCTTTTTTGGTTCTGGGGACCGTATATACTAAGGCCTTGTATATAGTAAGCACACACTTTACCACTGAGCTACACCCCTCAACTTCTGCACAGGAGGCGCGCGTGCGTGCTCGTGTGTGTGTGTGCTCGTGTGTGTGTGTGTGTGTGTGTGTGTGTGTGTGTGTGTGTGTGGTATTGGGGATTGAAGCCAGAGGCATTCTACCACCGAGCTACACTCCCAGCCCTTATTTTTTTGTGGTATTGAGGATCGAACCCAGAGGCATTCTATCTCTGAGCTACACCCCTAGCCCTATTTTTTATTCTTTATTTTGAAACAG
>PVJS01063282.1:0-10525 GCA_004027185.1 Glis glis | reverse complement strand
GAGGACAGCCTCGGCAATTTAGCAAGACCCTGTTTCAAAATAAAAAGTTGCAGAGGCATAGGTGGGAGGTACAAGCCCCTGCTTTGAGTGTGTGTGTGTGTGTGTGTGTGTGTGTGTGTGTGTGTGTTACTGGGGATTAAACCCAGAGGCATTCTAGGGGATTAAACCCAGAGGCATTCTATCTCCAAGCTACACCCCCAGCCCTTTTTATTATTTTGTTCTGCAACAGGGCCTTTTTTTTCCGTACCGGGGATTGAACCCAGGGACATTCTGGCCACGAACCAGGATCCTCCGGTCTCAGCCTCCCAAGTATTGGGATTACAAGCGTTCGCCACCGCGCCCAGCCTGCAACAGGGTTTTACTAGGTTATGAGACTCTCGCTAAATTGCTGAGGCTGGGATTGAACCTTCGATCCTCCTATCTCAACTTCCCACGTACTGGTGGGATTACAGGCGTGTGCCACCACGCCAGGCTCTAAAACTGCTTGGAGCTGTCAACTCCCTGGATTCGAGACTGCAAGGGGAAAGCAAGAGTCTGGAGAGGGAGATAGGGGACAATCATGGCAGTCCTTGTCATCTGCATTTTGTTTTGGGGAAAAAAAATCGCTCTGGGACTGTGGGGTGTACAGGGAGGGAGGAGACTTTTACTAGAAGGCTGTTGCAGAAATCTAGACGAGAAAGGATGGTGGGCAGGGGTCGGACACTCCTGGGGCAGGCGAGAAGGGCTGGTTTGAGAGATCCTGAGGACTGACTTGGCGACTGGATGAGGGGCCGCGGGAGATGCGGGGGCCCAGGCCCTGGAGGCCCGTGCAGTAAATGGGGGTGCGTGCTGCCCGCGTGGGGACGGGGACCGGAGCTGCCCCGGAGAACCCGAGACGCGTTCGCGAGGGCGCCGGGTGGCGGGCGGCGCCGAGTCCGCGCTGACGGTGGGAGGAGGAGTCAGTCCCGTCCCTCCCAGCGCCCGGGCTCGGGGGTCACGGGCGGCCCCGGGGACTCGTGCTCCGGGCCGGGGTGGGAGCGCACCACTTGCTCCTCCCTCAGCCGCCCTGGGCCGGGCCGGGCCGGAGCCGCCGCGGGGCCCGGAACCTTGTGCCGCCGCCGCCGGCGTTCGCCGCGGGACTCGTCGGGGGAACCCCTTCTCTGTTGCTAAGGGGCGGCCCCGGAAGTGACGCGCCCGGGGTTTGTTGACAGCGGAGGCGGCCTGGGCTGCAGACTCCGAGTCCTAGAAGCCGGATCGGGGGAGGGGCCGGGCCCGGGAGCAGCACCTGGGGCCTCAGCCCCGCCGGCAGCCCTGAGGGCCAGGTAACGGCTACGGGGTCCCCGTCGTGACCCGCGCCCGCGCGGGGCTCCAGTCCTCGGCATCCCAGGCTCCGCCCCGCCGACCCCCGAGTGCCCCGGACCCCGGCCCTAGAGCGACGGGATCCCCAGCCTCCTGAAGCGCTCTGGCCCCGGATTCTCCCGGGCCCCTCCTCCGCTCCTCCTCGCCTTCGAAGCATCCCGTCGGCCTCCGACGTGAGGGCAACCCCATCCCAGGGTAGGTCCTGGACTCCCGGGTCAAGGGATGTACCTGCGTCCTCCTACCCTCCTGCCCCCGGGGCCTAAGCATTGCCGCTGCAACTCCTGTCGCTGCCGATGGTGGGAGGGCTCCTTCCTCCACCTCTGCTGCCAGGTCTGAAAAACGTGCCTTTAGAACTGAGCTCCCTTCCTCCAGAAACAAAATGACGCTCTTTTGGACGCCCCTACAAGATGGGGGATCGATGTAAGGCTGAGAAAGCCAGCCTCTGCCCCTCCTACCTGTTGGATGAGCTTAAGTTCCCCCCAGAGCAGTGCTTAAAAGCTCAGGGACGGCTTGGATTCTGGATCAGCTCCCCAAGGGGATGACAAGGTGCAGGGAAATCCAACAGGGTGGGAAAGGATGGATAGGGTTGCCACCTGAAGGCCGAAGAAGCCTGATAGGTGAGTTGAAAGCGAAGCCACTGTAACTCTGTGGGTGGAACTTGATTTGACTGCTCTTTGACCGAAGGAGTCCAGGGATTTCCCATCTTTGTCTGTGCCAATGAGTGCATTCGGTTTTTAAGGGGAAGGAAGGTGCCTGATGCCTGCGAAAAACCTCCTGTATGATCTTTCCCACAGCATGTGTCTCTTCAGGGTGCAAACTGGTTAGAGTGAGCATGAGCAACAGCTTTGAAAAGGATCACAGGAGGCTATGCTTAGAGCAGGAGCCGGTTGTCAGGGGTGAGGAATCTCTGAACTTTGGTTTATTCACTCAGTAAATAATAAACATACAAAATATAGGCTGGTAATAAATGTCGTGGAGGAAAAAATAAAGAGCAGGAAGGACCATGGGAAGGCCAGAAACTGGGGTCATCAGGGAGTCACTCATAAGGTGATATTTGAGCAGAGATGAGAGCAAGCCATGCAGCTCTCTGGTGGCAGAGCACTCGACAGCAGGTGCAAAGGGCCCGAGATTCTGTGCCTAGTGATTTTAAGAAACAGCAAGAGAACTGGGAGATTGGAGTAGGGTGAAGGAGAAGAGTGGTTGCCAAGGAAGTCAGAGAAGAGTTGGAACCAGATAATAGAGGGGAGCATGTCAGGGGCTGTTGGTGTGATGCAGGGTCGCAGGGTGTCTAATGGGGCTCCCTTTCAGAACTGTGCTTGTTGAAGTGCTGGTGGTTGGAGAAAATACAGATTTGTTTTAGATGACAAATGGCCATTGTGCTCTGGTCTCCTGTTATAAGTGCCCCTTTCCCATCTTTGTAATGAGCACTGATGAAATAAATAAAAAAAAAAGACAGCCATAGAGCACTGTGGTTGTCAAGTCATGAGCCGGGCGTGGTGGCACACCCTTGTAATCCCAGTAGTTGGGAGCCTGAGACAGGAGGATCGCAGGTTTGAGGCCACCCTCAGCAACTTAGTGAGGCCCTCTGCAAGTTAGTGAGACCCTGTTTCAAAATAAAGAATTAAAAATAGGACTGGGGTGTAGCTCAGAGGTAGAATGCCCCTGGGTTCAATGTTCTGCAATAAATAAGTAAAGTAAGTCATGCTGCTTCTCTGGTTGTGAAAATGTGGGCAAGAGACCTTTATCTGCCTCAGTCTTCTCACTAGTAAAATGGAGCTATGGAGTTAAATGCGAGTATGTGCCGAAGTGGTTAGTGCAGTACTGGGCTTGTACATACTCAGTACATAGGAGTCATGATGATGGTGACATGGTGGTAAGGAACTGTCAGCGTGCATGTCTGCCTCAGAGCCTGCCTTTTTAGCACCAGCTGGTGGTGCTAAATGAGAGTGGTGCTACCACTGGGCTATACCCCCAGCCCTATTTTGTATTCTTTGAGACAGGGTCTTACTAAGTTACGGAGGGCCTCACTAAGTAGCTGAGGCTGGCTTCGAACTTGTGATTCTCCTGTGTCAGCCTCCCAAGTACTGGGATTACAGGCCCTATTTTTTATACTTTATTTTGAAACTGGGTCTCACGAAGTTGCGGAGGGTCTCACTAAGGAGAGAGAGAGAGACAGAGAGACAGAGAGAGAGAGCTGAGGCTGGCCGTGAACCCGGATCCTCCGGTCTCCGCCTCCCAAAGTACTGGGATTACAAGCGTGCGCCACCACGCCCGGCAAAATTTTATTTTGAGACAGGATCTTGCTAAGGTGCCCAGGCTGGCTTTGTTCTCGCTATGCTCCCAAGTAGAAGAACACTTCTTATTGTCATTAGTGCCACCAAGGTTCCGCAGACATATTCCAGGCGTCCATTGGTGAGAGGCTGTTCTTAACCCCCAGGGTTTTTACTTGGCTTCAGTGCCTCAGCTGTTTTTGTTTTTGTTTGTACTGGGGATTGAACCCAGGGGCATTCTGCCTCTGAGTTATTTCTCCAGCCTCAGTTATTTATTTATTTATTTGTTCTACCTCTGAGTTATACCACCAGACCTATTTTATTTTTTATCTGGAAACAGGGTCTCATAGTGAAGAGGGCTTCACTAAATTGCTGAGGCTGGTCTCAAACCTGCAATCCTCCTGTTTCAGCCTCCCAAGTACTAGGATTACAGGCATGTGCCACTATGCCAGGCTTCTGAGCTGTTTTTGACTCTTGAAATGTGAATTCAGAGACCCCTGTTGGGTCATCTGTTTGGGGGCCAATGTCATCCTATCCGGTTCAATCACTGTTGCTGGTTTTTCAGCGGCAGAAGTGAGGAGAAGGGTCTCTCGAAGATTGTGCTTTGGGACATTTACTTGTCACCATCTTTGTGCCATTATTTCAGGGCATCTCCTCAGCTACCTCATGAGACAGGTGCCACTCACAACACATTGACAGGTAAGCACCATCATAAATACTGGGGGGAGCATACTGGCTGGGACCTCGGAGAGCTCAGGCCCCTTCGCCTGCAACTCTCCAGGCACACACTCACTGTGTAATGGAGGCACTGGGGACCATGCAGGGTTCTCGCCCTCAGGAAGCTGCCTGTCCTGTGGCAAAAGACGACATATGCCCATGGAATCCTTACCAACACTACAGGGTCATCTTGCCCAGTGCAAGGTAGAGGCTTATTCATGGAAGGAAAACTGAGGCCAGGAAAAGTGGTCTGTGTCTATAGCATATGGGTAAAGAGCCTGGCTTACTAGGGACCTTGTGCAAGGCAGTGCACATCTATGAAACATAGTATCTTTATCAGAGACACAAAATGATACTATGACCCTTAGAGATTTACTTGTGGCATCAAGCAAAATACTGAGTTGTGAACTACTGAATACGGTACACACACATACCCATACCTGTACGTACCTTGTCCAGGGCAGACTACTTAACCACATAGCCTAAGCTGCACACCTCTAAGTCAGAGACTATAATAATAACTCCTGCCTCGTGTGGTGGTTGGAAGATGCAGCAAGTTAGCATATACATAAAGCACCCAGCAGAGTTCCTAGTGTGTACTTGGTACTCAGCATGAGTCAATCATTAATAAGTTTGATTGCAGTCGGGTACGGCGGTGTACCCCTGTAATCCCAGTACTTGGGAGGCTGAGATAGGAAAATTGCAGTTTTGAAGGCCAGCTTCAGCAACTTAGCAAGGCCCTCTGCAACTTAGTGAGACCCTGTTTCAAAATAAAATGGGCTGGGGGTGTAGCTCAGCAGTAGAACACTCCTGGGTTCAATCCCCAGCACTAAAAAAAAAAAAAAATTTTGCAAGAATAGAAACCAGACAGTCTAGTCTACCCGTGTCCTCAACCCTCCCCTCCCCCCACAGTATTTGTTAATTGTTTATAAAGAGAGGAGGCACCAGCAGCCACCTAGTGCCGATGCACATTCCCCCCTCATTCCATTTCCGCATCTTCCTTCCATAACCCGCCCTGTAGATTTAGTCTCTGCAGACTTTTCAGGCCAGGTGATCTCTGATCCTCACCTGCACCCTTACCCCCTAGAGATCCTGGCACTCGGCCCGACCCCTCTCGCCGCAGCCTGCCACCACAGTCCTTGGCCCCTGATCTGCTCCCTCCTGGAAAGGGTCCAGCCTCTGTAAAGAGGGCATTTGTTTGGGCCCCCAGCTCATGGGTTACTGTTTCACAGGGTGGGAGCTGCTCCAAGGCTCAGAGCTTCTGGCTCTCCCAGCTTCTGTGTCTCCAGGGCGTCGGATGTTGGTGGGGTCCCTTGCTCCCTCCTCTGGACCTCCGTTGTCTTTCCCCTCCCCTGGTTGGTTGCATGGATGGACAGAAGAGCAAATGGTGGGTGAGAAGCTTGGGTTGGGCTTGGGTCTGCATCCCACGCTGTCAGATTTGAGATCTCAGGCAAGCTTTGTATTAGTCGTGTGTGTCTCCGTGTCTTTGTCAGCACACGGGCTAGCAGTCCCCACCCCGCCATGCCGTAGTGAGGTAATGCCGGCAGCAGCAAACCTGTGTTCTGCTAAATGCCAGGGATGTGGGTGAGGGTGCCAGCAGAGAGCTCCAGGGCCAGGGGAGGGGTCATAGACAAACTGTTATGCAAATTATTAATTCACTATATAAGGTCCTGGGACTTGTTTTGTTGGTTAAATAAGAGCCTATACAAAATAAAGCCTGCTAAGAGCTTAGTACCAGTCTGGGAGCAGCCAGTATGGAGGTGGTGTGGTGGCGGCTGTCACTGCTGCTGCTGCTTCTATTGTTGTTTTTCTCTCTCTTCTCTTCCACTCTTTCCCTTCCAATCCCCCAGGATGTCCTAAGCTCATGAAGGTGCCTGTTTTAGAGAACCTGCAAGAAAAGGGATGGATAAAAGCCCAGGGTTCTCCCTGTGTGGTGGTCTGTCAAAATCATAGTCCTTGCCAGGCGTGGTGGCGCACGCTTGGGAGAATGAGACAGGAGAATCGGGGTTCGCGGCCAGCCTCAGCTACCTAATGAGGCCCTTACAACTTAGTGAGACCCTGTTTCAAAATAAAGAATAAAAAAATAGGGCTGGGGGTGTAGCTCAGAGGTAGAGTGCCCCTGGGTTCAATCCCCAGTACCAAAAAAAAAAAAAAAATTATAGTCCTTACCAGGTGTGGTGGCACATGTCTATAATACCAATACTTAGGAGGCTGAGACAGGAGAATCACAGGTTAAAGGCCATCCTTAGCAATTTAGCGAGGCCCTCAGCAATTTAGCAAAACCCCATTTCAAAATAAGAAATAAAATAGGGATAAGAGTGTAGCTGAGAGGTAGAATATCCCTGGGTTCAATCCCCAGTGCCACACACACACACAAAAAGAGCCAGGCATGATGGCACACACTTGTAACCCCAGTACTTGGGAGGCTGAGACAGGAGGATTGCAGGTTTGAGGACAACCTCAGCAACCTAGTGAGATCCTCAGCAACCTCGCGAGACCCTCAGCAACCTAGTGAAACCCTATTTCAAAACATAAAATAAAAAAAGGGCTGGGGGGTATAGCTCAGCTTGCCCTTAGATTCAATCCTAGTACCACAAAAAACAAAAATAAATTTTAAAAAATCATAGTCCTCTCTGTTCCCAGTTGACAGAATTCCAGACAGCGGTGCCTGTCATGAGAATGAGGATCCCTGAAGCCCTAAGGGGCAGAGTGGGTGGAGATGGTGTCCTCTAGCAGATTCCAGGCCTGCAGCTGGATGGGGTACAAGTGGCAGGATGTCCAGCCCCCAGGCCTCTCATCCTCTGTGCCAAGACCAGGTTGGCGTCTTTCTCCTCCAGCTCACCCCAGCTCCAAGCAACAGGGTTGGCACCGCCAAAGAGAGGTTAGCAGATGGTGCCATCTGCCTGTTCTGTCCTTTGAGGCTTTTGGTGACCTCAGCAACTGACACGGTGGCGGTCCCTCCACGTGGGGGCAGGGCACCTGGGCTCAGGCCTACAGGAAAGGCAGAGCCCCCGGTGGCTCTCTCCCACTCAGAGTCACAAGGCTTCAGCTGCAGCTGTGGAGTGCCCAGCAGGGTCCCAGGCACAGCGGACCCATGCCCAGCCTCACGGGGCTCACAGCCTGCGAGTCCTTTGCCGCCACTGCCACAGTCATTTGGTGAGACTTTCCTGCGTGTCAGGCTCCGCACTGGATATTCGGTGCTACCTCTGTAAATTTAGCCAACAGTCCTGAACCTAAGCCTGTGCACCAACTGTGCACCCCTCCTTTCAGCCTGTACACATCTGTTGCTTCTTCCCAGAACACCTTTCCTTTCTTTCCCTACCACCAGGCAGGGTTAACTAGGATTCAGGGTCTCGCTAGGTTGCTGAGAGTCTCACTATGTTGCTGAGGCTGTCCTTGAACCTGTGATCCTCCTGCCTAGAGCAGGGCCCCTGGCTAGGCACCCAGAGCCCCTGGGTCCTCCCTCTTTCTCAGAGCACCGGTCCCAGCTAGGAACGGTGGCGCCCGCCTGTGATCCCAGTATTTGGAAGGCTGAGAGAGGAGGATTGCAGGTTCAAGGCCAGTATATAGTAACTTAACAAGACCCTGTTTCAAAATAAAAAATAAAGCTGGGCGTGGTGACGCACGCTTGTAATCCCAGTACTTTGGGAGGCGGAGACCGGAGGATCCGGGTTCGCGGCCAGCCTCAGCTCTCTCTCCCTGTCTCTCTCTCTCTCCCTAGTGGGGCCCTCCACAACTTGGTGAGACCCGGTTTCAAAATAAAGTATAAAAAAATAGGGCTGGGGGTGTAGCGCGGAGGTAGAACGCCCCTGGGTTCAATCCCTGGAACCGAAAAAAATAAATAAATAAATAAAATAAAAAATAAAATGGACTGGGGGTGTAGCTTAGAAGTAGAATATTCCCTGGGTTTAATTTCCAATGCCACAAAAAAAGAACACTGGTCCAGTTATATGGTATGCATTCATGTGCTTCTTAGGTGGATGTCTGGGGTTCCACAAGGGAAGGACCTTGTCTGGCTTGCTCACTATTAGACCCACAGTGTTCAGTAGATCGTTACTGAGTGCACAGGCCCAGGGATGCAATGCCAGACAAGACTGCCTGGTTCCCACCCTTGCAAGCTGCCTCTGTCAATGGAGCCATGTGATTAAACTGGTGTCAGGGTTGCCGGGGCTGAGGGGGCACAGCAGGAGCACCCTGGCAGCCAGAGATAGCTTCGCAGAGTGAGTGTCCTTGCCACCAGGACCAGAGGGTCAGCGAAGTAAGAGGGGAGTTCAAAGATGGCTTGTCTGGAGTGGTCAGATGCTTCCTGGAGGAGGACACGGATGTGTACTAGGGAGAGGGGAGTATAGAGTGTAGAAAGTGGAATCAGAGCCGGGCATGGTGGCACACGCTTGTAATCCCAGTACTTGGGAGGCTGAGACAGGAGGATCGTGGATTTGTGGCCAGCCTCAGCTATTTAGTGAAGCCCTCGGCAACTTAGTGAGACCCTATTTCAAAATAAAGAATTAAAAAATAGGGCTGGGGGTGTAGCTCGGAGGTAGAATGCCCCTGGGTTCCATCCCCAGTACCACACACACACACAAAGAATAAAAAATAGGGCTGGGGGTGTAGCTCAGAGGTAGAATGTCCCTGGGTTCAATCCCTGGTACCACACACACACACAGAAAAAAATTAAAATTAAAAAAAAAAAGAAAGAGGAATCATGAGTTGATCTGGACAGCTCCAGTTGAAAGAAAATGGACTGGGCAAAGGTCAAGGTGACCTGTGCCTCGGGGCCCCTTGCCAGTCCAGTGAAGGAGGCCAGGCTGGAGTAGGAGGTCAGAGGGGACCGAGCGAGCCAGAAAGCTGGTTCTAATGCCAGAGGCCTCAAGTGACTGCTGAGAGAGGTTGCCCTTGCAGGCTCCCAGCAGGGCGGGGCCACCCCTGCACCCCTCTCTCTGTCTCTGGTCTCCCGCTGCTGGGCTCTTGAAGGTCTGGAAGTAAGGGAAGTCGGAGGAGGGCCATGCCCAGGGCCTGTCCTGCCTCCTTCACCAGTGCGGCAGCTGACACCATGGGCCTTGTGGGAGGCCCACAGACTGCAGTGGGACTGAGACTGACCCTGCTCTGTGTGGGGGCCAAGGCAGAGCGGGTAAAAGGTGATGATGATAAGAATAGCTGTCTTTTAACTGGGCGTGGTGGTGCACACCTGTAATCCCACTATTTGGGAGGCTAAGATAGGAGGATCACAGGTTCGAGGCCAGCCTCAGCAATTTGGCAAGACCCTGCTTCAAAATAAAAAGGGCTGGGGGTATAGCTCAGGGATAGAATGTCCCTGCGTTCAATCCCCAGCACCAAAAACAAAACAAAACAAAAAAAGAATAGCTGTCTTTTATTGAGTGATTACTACCAGCCAGACACTGTGCTAAGCCCTTTCTGTATTATTCCATGTAACCTTCACAGTGTGCTGTAGATAGGGGACTGTGTTGTCCCTATTTTACAGAAAAAGGTCCTAAGGCTCAGAGAGGTAAAGACCATTGCCCAGGTTCACCTGCTCTTAAGCGGCTGGACTGATCCCTGGAGCTCGGTCCACCTGACTTCAGTACTCATCTAGCAGTCACCAGGGAATGGAGTGCCACCTTGAGCTCAGACCTGGCCGATCACAAAGTCCACAGGGCACGGTGGCCCCCACTCGTGTCCTGAGCAGACTGAAGACTCGAGTATGGGTGGGGCTCCCAGAAGGCAGGCAGTACTGGGCCTACGCTCCTTTGGAACCCTCTAAGAGACAACGTGACGGAGTCCGAGGGCGACATTCAAATCCCGTATGTTCAGTGTGGCCTTCTGCTCTGAACTTGAGTTTCCTCACCTGTGACATGGGATCATGCCAGCATGTGTTGTGTGCTGCCCATGTCATGCATGGGACTGAGCATTTCCCCAGCATTATCTCATTTACTCCACCAGCCCTGGGAGGGAGGATTATTAACCCCAAATCCCAGCTAAGGAAATAAGTCTAGAGAGGTTAAGTAATTTACCAGTGAATTTAGAAAATGGGCCAAAACATAGATCTGTCTGACCGTAGAGCCTGCACTTTTTTTTTTTTTTGCAGTACTGGGGATTGAACCCAGGGGCATTCTACCTCCAACCTACACCCCCAGCCCTATTTTATATTCTTTATTTTGAAAGAGGGTCTCACTAAGTTGTAGAGGGCCTCACTAAGTAGCTGA